>BQNB010035519.1:0-50804 GCA_026074375.1 Tanacetum coccineum
TACATGGTCAGTCTTTTGGGTATTCCATCACAATCGAAACCAAAATCATTGAAAAGTTCAATCAAAGTGTTTGATATAAATATCAAAAGATTTACACTTTGAGAGTTTTCATCATCACTAAAAGCTCCCCCTTAACATGTGCACCATAATCGTAGTACATGCTAAGAGTTGGA
The DNA here is from genome assembly GCA_026074375.1 of Tanacetum coccineum. NCBI lineage: Eukaryota > Viridiplantae > Streptophyta > Magnoliopsida > Asterales > Asteraceae > Tanacetum > Tanacetum coccineum. The sequence continues at coordinate 174 of BQNB010035519.1, forward strand.
GTGCATTAAGTCCATTTTATATGATCACATGTCAATATAATTTATTCAGTTTAATCACATTTTCTCCCCTTATCCAAAATGTTAATCCCTTGATATTTTGGATATCAATTGATTAAACGTTCGGGGACAAAATGTTACATAATTATGCTAAGGAACATTTTAATGCTCCCCCTTAATTTTTGAGGGTATATAAGACTGTGCTGAGTATAATAATTTGAAATTTTTTGAATTTACTAAGAAATTCTTGAAAATTTTATACTCGAGCACACCTTATTTTCATCATAAGTCTACACTACATATATACAAATTCACAAGTTTATGATATACGAAATGACCTTTGAGATATGAACACAATATGACGAAGTCATATTGTTCTTTGTAGTAGTCTGAGGTCAGTTCCATAGAGTCTACCACCAACGAATTTCTCCAAACTCCTCATCATTCTCCTTTCCTTTAGCAGCTTGTTGATGTCCTTGATCATGAAATGAGCTCTTTTCTTTTCCAATGTGCTCCATCTTCTCTTTGGCAAGTATTCCATGTCGATATTCTTGGTAATGTCTTCGAGCGAAGAAAGAAGTCTTGTTAACGTGCCGTCACTGAACTTGTACAGTTCGTCGGAGCGCATCAACCTGTTCCTCTTGTATTCGTCGACATAAATGAATCCTTGAGGGTCTTTGTATGGAGTGTACGGGTGCCTTTTTCTGAGATCAGGTCTTGTAGTATCAGGCTTGGTGACGTTGTTCTTCTTTTGGTAACTTTCAAGTCTAAGTTGAAGGTCCTTGACTCGCTTCTGAATAACCAGACTTATGGTGAACATCCTTAGGGCTATTGCGAAGTCAGCAACATCATCCCCTGATAGATTTGTAAGCCGATTCTGAACCACAAGAATTAACATATTCTCGATATCATTGATTCGAAGTTGTGGAAAGTCACTATCCTTGAATCTGTATAATGTGTTATCAGCTCTTCTCACTATAATCTCTTCCAAGTACCCGTATCCATGATTCCTCATAACTGAGACATGAGTGACTGCCAGAATACGCTTTATCGAATACACATCTCCTCTTGATTGCATGCCTCTTGCATAAGCATAGAAGGACTTACGTTGTTCTCTCCAATGTGAAATACCCCATAACGAAACGCATATCTATCATAAGAAACTTTAACAGTACTCCATATGTATTGAACCATTCTTCATGCTTGGAAATCATACTTAGCGGCCTTTGTCTTGGTAGTAGATGCGTGTATGTCATAGTTGAAAACTCCTCCTTGTAATACTTAAGATCGATTGTTGATGAAGAATTTGGAATGGTACTCTTTGACGTTTTCCCGCTGAATCAAAGGAAGGGGTTTGGAAAGATCAAATGGAAAGTACACGCTTTTAGATTTTCCCCAATCAAGCTTTTCTGAAAGACCCTTAATAGCTTCTTCAAGTCTTATTCTAATTCGGCATAATTAGAGCGTGTACCTTGATAGTTTTGAATGCTGGTCCTAGCAGGATTTCTTGATTTATAATTCTCAATTTTCAACCCACTCAAGTTGTTTCCAGAGAAGTCTATTGGAGTGCTCAATCAATTCATCAGTCCTTTAACGATTTAATCAGTAGAAGTGGAAGCTTGCTAGAGTCATCAACCAAATTTTGAGTTTGTTCCTTCCTTGAGTATCATTGCCAATATTTCTAGTCAGGGTTCAGTGGGTACTTGAGGTGGTGTAGTTTTTTGAACCCAGTATCACGTCTAGAAGGCAGTCCTCTTTCCTTGGTTCATCTTCATTATCACCTATGTTCCCATCATTGATCTTGTGGCATGTCTGAGACTGCACCTTCGAACATATGGTTCCTCTGATTGAACAGACTTTCCACAAAATTTTGGTTAAGACTTGTGCCTTTGGAAGAGCAAACGTTTGAATTTTCTTTTCTGACATGTGTTGGTTACTGCATCTTTGGCTTGTCTTCCCTCATCTTTAACCCTCGGTTCCCTGATCACAGAGGGTCTTTATCTTTATCTTGTATTTTCGGCCAACTTCAATGAATATACATCATAAGAATAGAAGAAGTCTTTGTCGAGAGCGTAAAAATTTTTTTTAAACCCAATATAAAACATAGCAATCTCGATGTTTGGAGCCGTCCAATATGACTTACTTTTCTCCATCTTGTCGAGAAAATCTTCCTATAACTCAAATCAGTAAGTGTAGAAGCAGCTCATAAGTAAGATTATGGTTGAAAGACGCCTTTGCTAGAAGAACTTCATCACGTGATTCCTTTAATCAACTTTCGATCACACGGTGGAGCCGAAAGTTAAACACTTCCTTGGGTAGAATCTAGGCCAACTGATCTTTTACTTTCACTTTGACTCTTGATTCAAATATGTCTATGTGTTTGATGATTAATTGCTTTTCTTTTCTTCTTGTTAACATGGTAGGCTAAATTTAAATATGTTTGCTTATTATTGCATGAAACTTAGTTGTGAACTCTAATTTGTTGCTTCTTGTTACTGGTGTGCACGTTAGGCATTAGAAAACTAGCTGCAAATTATTTTGTACGTGAAGACGTCTAGTGAAATCTGGTTAGAATTAGATGAAACCCTCACGTTTGGGAAAATAACTAATTAAGTATTTTATGCGAATGGTTTAACTATTGGATGAGAAGAGTGTTTTCAGGATTTGTCTGCTTAGTTGATCACGTAGGTGCGTTTCTGACCAATTCGCAATTGAATAAAAGGAATACTTACACAATACACTAACGAGGGTGACAGGGCAACGGGTTAGAGGAATAAACTAGGGAGTAATGCATGATTAAGTGAGCACGTTACTTTACATATAAGAGTTCCCGTCAATTTTACTTTTCTTGCATAATTAGGATTGGTTTAGTTTATAAACCACCTCTCTTAACATATTGATTTTACTTGCTTTCATAAAAATATAAAAATATAAAAATAATCTTTCTTCAACCTTTAAATCTTAGTAACATATAATTTGAACCTACCTCACTATTCTCAAAGAGAACGATCAATCCTTTGAGTCTTGCCTATACTACACTGCAACGACTAGGTACTCTGCCTAGGAGGATTAAAATTTTTTATGGTTTGCAATTCACCGCATCATTAATCTATTTCTTCTTCCGAACAAAGATCGTGATATCCAAATTATCACAAATAGCCTGAAGGTACCCAGACATATCATGAGTTTCATAAAGATCATCATCATAAGGGTCGCAATCATTATCCCGTTTTGTTGACCTTCATTGTTCCAACAAGCTATTAGTACCATATCCAATCTCAGTGTCCTGTTTTAAACCTGTTGATGCCATAAAAACTGCATGATCATCGACCACATCCTCCACTTTACTATCACTATCCATAATTTTTGTAGATACAACCTTAGGTTATGGCTTCCTGTCACCATCCACAAGTGTAACTTTCCCATCAATGATTTGTTTTTCTATTTTATCAATTCTTTCAACTATAGGAGTAGTACAAGTACTACTAGATGCCACATCAAAAAATCCATACTCAGTCGGAAACACATCACAATTAGGCGCCTTCCCATCAGACTTTAAATGCCCCCCATTTGTACCCAAGTCATCATATTTTTCAACCGAATTAAGAACATTAAATGGGTTTGAATTACTAACTCTTTACTAGCTATCACAGCTTTTTTTACCACTAGAGCTGGCAATATTCGTATTAGAAACATGTCTATAAACTTGTTTAATTGGTTTAAAAGCCACCTTTGTACCAACATGAACACCTTTAGCAGCGTGTATAGGATTCTTTAAGTTCTTCTCCACATCTGAGACGATATTCTTAGGACACTCATCTAGAACATGACCAAATACCTTGCAACTCGACCACCTGGGAGCTTTTCACTCATACTTAACATGAATAGTACACGTATAGAACCCATCACCAACATGTTTAGGCATAGCCACCACGATAGTATCTTTTAACTCCACATCGGCTCGAAGCTCAATAATTTCTCAAGCATAACTTGACCTACCCCATAATTGCATGCACATGTCACATGTATAAGATTTAAGCATCAAGGGATTACCAAGTTTATTAGCAATGACACTCAATCCATCCTCACTAAACGCCGTCATAGGGACACCATTGAGTTAACCCAAACTGGAACATTACCAACATCTTCTTTAAATAAGTTCACATCCAAATTTCACTTTTTCAGAATAAGTGGATTATTGCCAATAAACCAAGGACCATTATCTACCATTGCATCCAAACCATCCTTAGAGCTAAACTAGAAAAAAATAACCCGTTAGACAAGTTAAGCATTGATTTCACCAGTCCATATTTACTCCAAGTGTTCCTAACATAGTTAGCAACAATGGGGTAAGCCACCCGCTTTCCCAAAAAGAAGCCATAATCCGAATTAGCAAACCGTTCGGTAACAGCTCAAAGAGACTCCATCAGGACAACCACGTCAGCCTTGTTTCTTGCCGGTGTAATTAAAGTGCGGAAATTCATACTTTTCCTACTTGGTTCACCAGTAACTAATTTAGCATATGAAGTAGGCCTCGATAACATCATATCATAATTATTAGGAGTGGCAGTCAAATTAGTAACATTAATCAAAACATTACCTTCATGCGTATCATTATTATTCCCATAATCAAACGTCTTCTCAGCCCTAGGACTTGTGCCAGATTGCTGTTCCACATTCAAGTACACATTATCAGAATTACCAACAACCGTATTACCACGATCGTTACTCCCACCAGGATCATCTACTACAAAACTTTGTTTCTCCATAACGCCATTACCTCTCCCTCTCCCTTTTTGACTCAATAACCCTTTCTCCATGCCTAAATGTTAGAAACCACACTATTAACAATCCAAACGATGGGCCAAGTACATGTACATCAAACCAACACGAGCGAGCATATTTAGAATCAAAACCCAAACGACGTAAAGCCGATTAGGGTTACCACATAATACAGAAACCTCATACTCCTATCTCAACCAAACCACCAGGAAGAATAAGAAGATCGTTGAAGTATGTAAACCTTAAAAAATGATTTGTTGTATAGAATAACTAATCAAACAATAACCGTATTTAACAACCCTAACATCAATTAAAGAACAAGAAACCTTAAAATTAACGATTAATCCCAAGGGTTAAAACTTAAACAAATAAATGATCATGTAAAGATATGTGATTAACCACGAGTGAAAATCATAAATCAAACAAGAACGGTGAATTGGAGAAGCTTAAACAAAGGTTTTCAGTCGTGTTTTTAGGGTTAAAATAGGGTCGTCAAATTCGCTTTAGGGGGGAAAGGTTTTGAAAAGGAAGTTGGATAAAAAAAACTAGGGCTGAGCAAAACTGAATAAGAACCGAACCGAACCGACTGAACTGAGTGAACCGAACCGAACCGACCAACCTTTGGCTCGGTTCTCGGTTTATAGTTTTGTTTAATTTCGGTTTCGGGTCGGGTCGGGCCGAAAACCGACTAAAGCCCGATTCAAACCGAGGGAATTCAAAGAGTCCAAAAGTTAGGTGAACTTGCAACTTGGCCAGTTGGGTCTAATTTTCTCCTTCATTCTTCTGTGATACGCAAAACAAAAACCAATCTGAAAACCCTAACTTCACAAACTAAACTATGGATGACACGTCTTCTTTACCTACAAACTATGAATCATTCTTATCTCAACAAACATCTACAATGGAAGTAAGTGTTCATTAAATTCATATATTGTGCATTTTTAGTTTTTTATATAGTCATGCAATTATGGGTGCACGATATGATTTTTTACATTCATGTTACATATTAATTTTCAGTTAAAAACTTGTCTTACATGTTGCATTTTGTTCATTGTCTTACATGTTTCATTTATATTAACGAAATTTGATCCTTTGTTTTGGTTCTATTAATTGTTGATGCAACTGTTCATTCTAATTAAAATAGTTGTTGATGCAATTCTTGATGCAACTGTTATTTTAATGTGTTTGTTTAGGATGGTACCATAGACCTTGACGGTGTTGATTTGGGTCATGAGCCGAACCATGACAAAGATGTTGAAAAGAAGGATAAGAAACGCAAGAGGAAAGCCCCAAGTAAAACAAGGAAAACCGTTTTCGAGTGTTGGAACTACTTTGATGCAAAGTATGAACCGGATGAAAATGGGGTAATCACTAAGATGGCATATTGCAAATGGTGTCCCGCGGTTTACAAAGCCGACTCCGTTAAAAACGGTACCGGTAACTTGAATAAGCATTACGTCGATTGTAAAAAGAGCCCCGCGAATGAGGTACGTAATAAACAAAAAAACTAGCATTTAAGAAAAATTTTGGTGGGGTTAACGAGGGTGGTAGTACGAGTGGAACTTTACAAACTTGGAAATATGATGAAAAAGTGATCAAAAAGTCATTGATTAAGCTAATTATTCAAGCGGAGCTTCCATTTAAGTTTGTTGAACACCCGGCCTTTATTGAATTTTCCACGAACATGCAACCTAGATTTAATTTGCCCTCTCATTTTACTATTGCTAGGGATGTTTCAAAGTTTTATCTTGAGGAGAGGAAGGACCTTGTCAATTTCCTAAGCAATAGTTCCACCACGGTCCATCTAACCACCGATACGTGGACTTCTAGTTGTAAAAGGATGAACTTTATGGTTTTAACCACCCACTTTATCAATGATGATTGGGTAATGCACAAAAGAATAATCAATTTTAGACCAATTCATAGCCATAGAGGGGTGGATATTAGTAGGGCACTTTTGGAATGCATAAATGGATGGGGTATAAAGAATGTTATGACCATGACGGTTGATAACATTGCTTCAAATGACAAAGCTCTTGAATACTTGTTAGAGAATTTACCAACTAAGTATGATGATGGTAAACACTTTCACGTAAGATGTATGGCTCATATTTTAAACCTAGTTGTCAAAGATGGTTTAAAAGCGTACAAAAAGGAAGTAGACACCATAGCTTTGGCTGTGAAATACATAAAACATTCGAGCCAAAGAGTTACTAACTTTAAAAAAAGTGTTGAAAATGCTTGTGCTTCAAGTAAGTTTTTGATTTCTGAATGCCCTACAAGATGGAATTCCACACATGATATGTTGAAAACGGCTATTGAGTTAAAAGATACATTTTTTTATTATGGTTTTAATAACTCTTGTTTTGCTCGAGACCTTGAGGAAATACCTAAGCGGGCTAATTTTGAGGTTTGTAAGAAGGTGGTTGAATTTTTGGAAAAGTTTAAGGAAACAACAGAACTTGTGTCAAGTGTATCAAGTCCCGTAGCTCATTTGTGGTTTGGTAAGATACTTGATATTGATAAGCATCTTCGCGAGTGGCAAGAAAAAGCTTCCTTTACGAGAATGATTTCCAAAATGAGACCAAAGTATGACAAATATTGGGGTGATTACAAGAAAATCAACCATTATATGTACTTTGCCGTTATCTTAGATCCGACAATGAAGTCGTAATTGGCTATGGGTTTAAACATTTGATAGAAAATGGTTGTATACCATACCCATAGAGGTCGATGAAGAAAGCGAGGAGACACCATTTCAATTTTTAACCGACGGAGAATTATGTGACAAATTGGTTAAGAAGGTTGAGAAAGATATGAGAGTATTGTTTGCCATGTACAAAGAAAAATATGGCATAAACGTATCAAGTGACATGCCAAAATCAACGTCAAGTCAAACTACTAACACAAGTCGTCGTCGTGGTAATGCTTTCTTAAACTCGTTTAAAGATAATGTTGGAAATAAGTTGAGCGGGGGTGAAGACGAGTTGACCAAATGTCTTAAAGAACCGCATCTTGATCTAGATGATGACGAAGTCTTTGACATACTCAATTGGTGGAAATTAAATAGTCCAAGATTTCCAATCGTATCAAGGATGGCGAAAGGTAATAAATTTCCTTTTTTTACTTATATATTATGTTTGATAAATGCATTCACTTATTATTTGTTATAATCTTTTGTTTTAGATATCTTGTCAATCCAAGTATCCACCGTTGCTTCCGAATCCGCCTTTAGCGCGAGTGGTCGCATTTTGGATCCATATAGGAATGCTTTAGCGCCAAACATTGTAGAGGCTTTGGTATGCACACAAGATTGGATTCGTACATCAACTAGAAACATCACTATGGATACATTAGAAGATTTGATGAAAGACGACGAGCTTGCTAAAGAAATCTAAGAGGGCTTAGACCAACAAAAGGGAGAACAAGCTCATGGAAAAGGCAAAAATAGTGCAGCTTGATTGCTACTGTATTGCAAAATTTTTTTGGAACATGTGCTTTTGAATTGCTCCTAAACATATGCTTTTGAATATTTTGGAACCTGTTGCTACTGTCCTACACTCCTACTACTGTTTTTGAACCTGTGACTTTTAAATTTATGGAGTTTTTTGAACTTGTACTCCATTTGTTATTGCTATTGTATTTGAACTTCGTACTCCATTTGTCCTACTGTATTTGAACCTGTTGCTATTGTATTGCTACTGTCCTAATTTGCAAAAGTCAGGTTGTGTTTTGTTAAACCATAATGTTTACTTTAGGTGCAGGTCTAAGTTGGAAAAGTTAGGTTGTGTCTAAGTTACATGTCTAATTTGCAAAAGTCAAATGTGTAGTATGGTATCCTTATCTGTGTATTGTATCTTATCTGTGTAATGCTTGCTTTAACAGCAGTAAAGTTAGTTTCAGTACAGATATATAATAAGATTGTGGCATGCTGCATTTCTTGTGATATATATAAGAGTGAAAAGTAATCCAAAATGTATTAAAATACATCCAAGGTTGCCACATCTAGTACATAACAGTAGTGCATAAACCATATGTATATCTCAAAACTTTGGATAAATGATTGACTTTATAGATAGAAGTGCTAAGATTGTGGCATGCTGCATTTCTTGTGATCATCTATCTACAATATAGCAATGTCCATTGCATCATAACTAGTACATTTCTGGTGCATGTGTATAAAATATAAATGAACAACACTTCCCCTCAAGATAATACTTCCCTCCAAATATGTTAAACAACACTTCTCCAATTTCTTTGAAAATTCGGTTTTTGGTGTCTAAAACCGAAACCGACCCGAAAAAACCAAAAAAAACCGAGCCGACCTGATTCTCATTCGGTTCGGTTTCGGTTCAGCATTTTACCACATTTCGGTTTTGGTTTTGGTTCGGGTTAAGTCGGTTCGGTTCGGTTTTCAACCGAAGCTCAGCCCTAAAAAAACTATATAAAGATAGTTTAAAACTCTTAATATAAACATGTTTAATCACAAATTAACTATTTTACTTTTATAAAGTTATTTATTATTAACTTGTTCTTATCATGTTCTTATTTTACGAATTGTTTAAACATATTATTGTAGTTAGTTTATTACTATCATTTTTATATATAAAAAATTACATAAAGCAATTTCACTAAAACATTTTTTTTGAAATGGATTAATTAGATTACTTTACTTTGACACGTGACAAAATCAAACAATGTAATTAACCAGTAAGATTCATAATTGAAGCTCAATTTGCTAATGTGTGCCCACTCGGCACACTATAAAGTGCAATAATGAACATAATTTTTTTTAAATCAGAAAATATATTTAGTGAACATTATTTAAATTCTATTAATTGGATAAAATTTGATATTAGTTAACTTAAACAATTCATATATAAAGAGCTAAACATGTACTCATTGTGCACATATTAGCAAAACTTTATTATTTCAGTTGTTCAATTTTAAATAAAGTTTACTTATTAGTTTTCATGTTTCTCAATAACTTTATAAATTTGACGACACCCCTATACTTTATAAAAAATATAATTATGTATTTGAACGAATTATAAATATAAAAACCAAAACCCGAGTTTTTGTGTCATGTAAGTGAATGCACGATATTATACATATACGAGCGACTAATTTTATTCATCAATATGAAAATAAGTAAGGATATCCGGAAAAGGTGAAGTATTTATTAACTATCTGCATCCAATAACGACTCATGTTATTCATCTATATAAGTTTAACTAGCACACGATGTAAAAAATCGGCTTGAATTATTATTAACATGAATATACATATCAAAATGAACATGATGTCTTCATATAAATTTGTGCTTACCTTTCAATGCAATAATGCATGTTATATGTATCGTTTATAAAGTTTATATATGTTACATCTTAATTTTAAGAGAAAGGATGCCCAACTTTTCTTAGTTGGTGTAAAAAAAGAGTATAGTGACAGGGGCAGATCTACGTTAAAGACATGGTATGCACGTGCATACCCTGTGAAAATTTTTAATAGTGTAAAAAATCTTGATTTTTCTAAGAGTATTCATAAAATACACTGAAAATCTGTAAGTGCACACCCTTAAAAAGGCTGGAAAAATGTGCATACTCTAATTTAACTTCCCATGATTCAAAAGAAAAGAAGAAATTTTTTTTTGTAGTTTGTGTATGTCGACTGCAGTCTGGAAGAAGAAGAAGAGATGAACAAGTAGGTTAAATAGTTTACTAAACTTATTTGTTCCCATGACCCATTTGCTATGTAAAGTTTTGAGTATGGAGCCCAGCATGATCCAAAGCCCAGTCAGAGTTATAAACTTACATGTATATAAGTTTTAGGCAAAACGTGTAACAATATTTATCTTGTTATTATATTAACTTCAGGCTTCATAAATATAATCTACAAGTTAGAATTTTAATTTATGATTTAAATATTAGAATTTTAATACTATTTTTTAGTTTTTTTAACAATAATATTTCTTAGTTTAGTCGTTCAAATTTCAACTTTTTTTATGAAGATGCGACAAAAAACCTAGAAAATCAGATCCGCAAAACCTGACCCGAGTAAAAATTCTTTAATACGGTTTTTTAGACATATAGTGCACACGCTATGATGAAATCCTAGATCCGCCACTGTATAATGAGCTCAATGCAGATTTTACTGATTTATCTTGAAGGTTGCTCACATGTACAAATACCCTTAGTTGTTGTCTTCATTTTACACTTGGAATTTACAGTACATTTTATTAATTGTATTCTCGATGATGCTTTTTTTTTGGTAAAGGATTTCCTCGGTAAATTATATTAAACTAAAAAACGTTAAAGTACAAAAGGATAAGAGTGAAGTCCCTTATCTTTGTCTAAAAAATAGACACTCACAAGCACCTAAGTGTTACTAACCAAATCCCTACATAAGAATTACACACCATTCTTATGACTACCAATGAAAAAACAACTAACAAACCACTACATCAGCTCCTGAGATAGAAAAGTCTAATAATAGAAAATATGTGTTACCACTAAACATTGAAGTACAAGACGTAGTAATAAGCAAATCCATGCTATTAGTTGTAGCCACAACTAGTATCAGCATGAGGCAAACCAAGAGCCTTCCAAATCAGACTAGCATCAATACTCCGTACAAATGCGGTCTTTTCCACATAGCTAGTGCATTAATGAGCCCACAAAGTTTTCCATTAGTAACCCAGAATTATTAAGCAATTCATACAATGGCTAAACCAGCCCCATCATTTGCATAGCTCTCGACACATTGTTAGCCTTATTTTTATATAATTCGAACAAGAATGTCGTCGTTCATCTTTGTAATAAATAGTCTTGTATTGTAATAGGCTAGTCGGGTTCAACGGGCTTGGACTTTAAGCTAATATTGTCTATGTTTCGGGTTAAAGCCCAACACAAGCCAAGCCTGACCTAAGTAGAAGAGTCCATACGCCTAGGATAGGGTTGAGGACTATTAATAGGACCCTCTACACACATGGAGAGGGTGTTGGTTACATTTGCTTCATTGTATGTGTGTGTAACTCACCAAACTCTCTCCTTCCTAATCTAATATTCTTCACTTTCTTTTCTACTTTTCTTCTTACTTATTTCGTGCTTATTATAGGTATTGGTTAGCTTATTGTTGTGTTTGGATCTTAGATATTTGGGATAACAAGTGGTATCAATCGCCAAGGGGTTTTAAGGTGGTTGATTTGTGGTTTTATAGCTTATTTTCATCCTATTTTCTTCTTAAGCTATGGCTTACTTTTGTCTTTGGAGTATTGATTCTTAAGCTTGTTTAAGTCTTAGCTATACAGCTTATTTGTTACTTAAAACAGCTTATACAAGAATCAAACAAAGCTTAGTTTGTTTTAGTACTTTGTTCGTATGTTTTGAAAGAAAAAACGCATATGAAAATCATCAAAAACAAGATTTTTATTGTTATTTTGAATCATGAAGTTGTACTTTCATTACTTTAGGGCTTATAGGAAGCTTATTCAAGCATCAAAACACGTTTTTGGATAAAAAAATATAGGTTTAATTTTTTTTAAAGCTAGTGAAATATGTATATGAAGGTAGCGAAATATGTTTCATGCGAAACATGTTCTGAGCGATTTATGTTAGTACAGGTTTACACATTCCAAGCGAAACATTACAAGTGTGAAACAAAGTGCTGCCAAAATTTACATATTCCAAGCGAAATATGTATTCCAAGCCAAATATGTAATTTGTGCTATTCATATTCCAAGCAAAATATGTCATGCGATTTATGTAATACAGGTTGTCACATTCCAAGCGAAATATTACATTTTTAGGAATCGTTATTCTGTCCATTTTGTTTCAAGCCTGCGAAACATTACACTGCATATTTCAAGTGAAATATTACATCAAATTTCAATTTCGGTTCTAAGGAAAATCCTTGTTTTGAAACCCTAATTTCCTTAAAAAAATTGACCGCGCATCAGGTGGGAAGAGACTGACTTCGGGCTTTATATAAACAAAACTTCTAGAACTACAAACCACAATATCAATCACTTCATAAAACTTAAGATCCGATATCCATTCACAAAATCAAAATGTCAAATACCAATACCAATTTGCAAACTCAAACATCAAATGCTATTTACAATGCCATCATGGAAGCAGGTGGTAAAGACCATCCACCAATGTTAGCACCTGGTAACTACGTTCAGTGGAAATCTCAAATCAAGAGATACATCGACACTAAACCTAACAATGAACTCATCCACTATTGCCTCCAGAATCCACCTAACAAATTCAAATGGACTGAGAAGATTATTGCAGTTACAGAAGGTAGTTCAGAAACCACTATACAAGGATACATGGAGAACTATAAGAATGTTTCATAAGACATAAGGAACCAATTTGATGCTGAAGTTGAAGCTGTTTAGATAAGTCTCACAGGGATAGATAATGATATCTACTCCATAGTTGATGCTTGCCCAAATGCATGTGAAATGTGGAAAGCAATTGAAAGGTTAAAACAAGGTGAGTCAATCAATGTTCAAGATCTTAAAACCAATTTATATTGGGAGTTTAGAAAATTCACATCACAAGATGGTGAATCACTTGAATCGTATTACTCAAGGTTCTACAAGATAATAAATGAGCTTGTCAAAAATTAGTGTGATGTTACCAATCATCAAGTGAATGTTCAGTTCTTACTTCAATTACAACCAAAATGGCAAAGGTTTGTGATGCTTGTTAAGCAGAGTCAAGAATTGATGACTGTTTCCTACCAAAAACTTTATGACATCCTGAAGCAACACCCGAACAAAGTTAACGAGATAAGAGCTGAAAGACTAGCACGTACTGCTAATCTACTTGCACTTGTTTCTCAACAACAACCAACTTACCATCCTAATCACTACACTCAACATTCCTTAATCAGATCACAACAAGCTGCTACCAGAAACAAAGGTAAAGCAATTGTCAACTCTCCTTCACCCACTTATGATCAAGAACCTGACATGGTTACTGAAGATGATGCATTGTCAAAGGAGAAGGAGATTGATAAACACATGGTTTTAATTTCTCTATCATTCAAGAAAATCTACAAATCTACCAACAACAGCCTCAAAATTTCATCAAACAGTAGTAGAGCACATCAGGATAATACCCCAAGAATCAACAGAGGTAATGATTGCCATTATTGATGCAACTCTTGGCTTTTCATTTCCCACAACTGATACCCTTCCTTCAACTATAAATTGAGCACGAAATTAAGGCTGAAATCATCCCATACAACACTTCTCAATCACATTACATTACATCTTTTAGTTAGGGAATTTGTTCTAGTAGGATTGTTGAGAATCACCTTGTTTTCTTCATACATTTCGGGTTATAATCGAAGGAACGATACTATTTGATCTCATAGGTATGTGTAAAGGAGTGGTTATAGTCGTTATAGGCTGTGAAATTTAGAAGTTGTTATAATATCCGTTCGAAGAAAGATTCTTATAAGCAATGAACTATTTGCTATTGAATTTGGTATAAACACGTTTCCCTACTTTTATATTATGAACTTTGAATTGATAATGTCTATTATATGTTTTGAATCTATGAATATGAAGTAGTTTAACATGGTTGTTTGAGGTCACAAGGAATACTAAGGATCTAACTTGGAGAAAAATAATGAATTCAGGAAATTATTAATATGCAACTTGATGTTTTTACACTCTGGCTCTCTTATATCATCTTTGATCATCATACTAGTCCGGATATAGGTCAAAAAGACTCGACTATATGCTTGATGATCAAGTTGTTTGTCTTTGACAACTAGATTTTAGCCTTGTGAGGATTGGCTAATAAAATGATCATTAACCGAGGATAAAAAGGTTTAACTCGTAATCTCATGTCTAACGAACCTGGTTAAGAAAGTCCATATTCTAATTTTCCAAGCATGAATCGAACTCAAAGCATTTTTGTAATCAAAAGTAAAGGCCGAAAGGATTTTTGATTATAATAAATAGACAATCATTTTAGTAAACTAACCGTTTCTTTAATCGATTATACTTTAATTCTTGAACCCATTATACATGCAAGTTTATCTATATTTGTTCTCATTCTCATCCCCTAAGCAAACATCATCTTATATCTTGAATTTGAATCATTATCTTTAGATTGTGACAGTCTATTAGATAACCCTTTCGTAATATAATTGACCCTTTCTAAGAATAACCAATCCCGTGGAACGACCTGATCTTACCCTAAACCTATAATATAAATTAGGGTTTATACTTTACCCGTGTGTTAGTTAGAATCGGATAAAACTAGAATTATAAATATAAAGCTTTTGTAACCATTTAAGTTTTTGGCGCCGCTGCCGGACGGATTGATTTCATTCTTGAAATTAGTCATTATTATTTTCAAACAAATTTATCAAATCCGTCCGTACAGTTTTCTGGCAAAAACTGAAACCAATTTTTCACAGAAAGTGCGCGCACATAACCATTGTGCGCTGGTTTTTTTGCAAATTACAGAAGTACGTCATACTTTTACCAAGTACGCTGCACTTCTTTCCCTTTTACAAACAAAACCAGTTTTTCAAAAAGAACAACATCAAAACCAAAAACCCTAAACCCATAAATTGTAAATTGACCATTTGAAAATGTGGAATTTATTCCTTATATTCATAATTGTCAAAATCTTGTATTATAGCATCTTGTACATTAAAATCAGAAAAATATAAAAGAAATATGTGTATCGCTTGCTTGTTTAAAATTCTTACTGACACACATGTCTCCTATTGCTATGTTTCTTTTTGACTTTGACCTCGTGCAAAATTAAAACAACAAAAATTAATAAACTTCAAATAATTAAGAGTTTTCTTATAAGTGCATAAATGTGCTTAAAAAACCTGATTGTTGCCTCGCTTTATCTACTTATACTATCGGGAAAATAATAAAAAATACTAAACATAAAAATGCTAAAATTAAAAATTTTAAAAGTCTTAAAACTCAGAAAGTACGCCGCACTTTCCTGGCTAAAACCCAACAGAATGCTTGTTTCTTCGTTTTTGAACAAGAATTGCTTGAACTAAAAAATGTTATCTGTTTATTGATAATATGTAAATATAAAAAGCTATTATTATTTATTTTAACTAACCCACTAATGGTTGTTTTAATGTTGATTTATTTTATAAGAGTTATGGATCCCAATTCGAGTCTTGGAAAAATTTGCTTAGGAGAAAACGTTGTTGAAATTTCAAGTGACAAGATTGAAGGATCTGGAGACTGGAATTCTCTAGAATTTTAAGACACTGCTAACAGTGGACAAAAGAAAGAAACAAAAGCTATGGTTTTTCACCAGATGGATACTGAAGAAGTTAGTGATAGATTCGTGGTACCTTGTTTTGTCAATGGGCTAGAAGCATATGATGAGGAAATAAATCTTGGAGTGGAAGAGAACATGATCTCGAACGAATATGCAGTAAAATTATGCCTGGAACATGAGGTGAAAAGAGGAAACAAAATAGTTAAGAAAGAGCTCATTGTTGCACTAAGAGGTGAGATCTATTTTGTGAAGTTCATTATCAACCCGAATGAAGATGATGTTGAACCAGGGGTGATTTTCGGAAGATCATTCCTACGTATGACCAAAGCAATTGCTGATTTCGGAGCTGGAACTATCATAATATACCCTGATATTGATCCATTCTTGGAAGATACTAAAGAAGAAGAAAAGAGCGTGGATGATTGGGACCACTTGCTCGATTTTAAATTAGATGATATACCACTGTTGGGTGGAGAAGAACTTATGTCGTTTGTATGCAAAAGGGGGGAAAGTAGCCGTAATAAAAAGCGGGCAATGGAGAACCTTAACTTGTTCTATCAAGATATAGGAACATCTTCATCAGCTGGTGGACATTTAACTCAAGAAAAAGCAGCAAAAGAAGCATTGCCAATCAGAATAAGCCAAAAGTTTGCTTTATTAGAGGAAGTAAGGCCTGTAATCGAGACAATGGCTTATCATGACAAATACAAAAAAGTGCTTGATGAGATTTGGAAAGACAAAGTGAAGTTAGATAGAAAGATTATGAAAGAAGAGGAAGAAGCAATAAAGAAAGTTAAAGGTGAAGCGTTGAAAGAAAAAGACGACCTCAAAGCATTCATATTTCCCATCATATTGGAGGGACATGTTAACGAAAATTCATTGGCTGATACTAGGTCGGATATCAATACCATGCCTTACCGGATTTATGAGCAGTTAGGAAGAGAAGAAATGAAGAAGGCCGACAGAGGGATTACAATGATTAATCACACTCAGGCAGAAGCTATATGGATACTCATAAATGTTCTTTGTCAAGTAGGGGTCACTACCTTAATTGCTAAGGTTTTAATCTTGGGAATCTATACCCAATCGAAATGTGATGCACCAATAGTAGTTGGTCGGGGATTCCTGCGTAAGATTGGTGGCATAGTCAATACTCTAGAGAGACTTTTCTCGACTTTTTATAGATTTTGTCACCAAACCTTCCGTGCTGCAAGATCCGATGTTATGAGAAATAAAGAAAGTGATAACGATGATGAGGAAGAGTATGAGATAAAAAGGAATAAGTTTGGAGCACCGATATATGGTCCAAAACCTGCACCATATCTAAATTATAACGATCCATCTGAACGACCGTTAGCTATACAAACAGTAACTAACCCATTCCGGAAGATTGGTATTTGGAAGAAGGCCGTTAGTTTCCTTGGTTCATTACCCCTACCATTAAAGCACATTAACTGGAAACCTGATTATAAGGGTTCTTATACTAAAGATATGCAAGCAGCAAAAGGACGATGATGAGTAGTATCGCAGATGTCACCGTTGGTTGTGTGACCGCATGTTTTGGGTCATGTATGTTTTAAAAAAACAATTTCCTTAAAAACATTATTATTATTACTATGGTGTGTAAAATGCCTCTGTTGGCATTTAAAAACAATATTATTGTACTTTCTATAATTAATTAATTAGGAATATTACTATTATTATTATTTGTGTGCTATGCAATGTTTATATTTGTAACAGGAAAAGAAAAGAAAAAGAGAAGGATGTAAGACGAAATAGAGCGAGCAAAGATTCAGGGTAATCAATCATAATTGAAAAGTATTATTTTACTTTCCCATTTTATCTTTCTCTTTAATATTTCACATTAGGGACATTGCTCATATTAAGTATAGAGGGGGGGGGGGAGATAAACTAGAAAAGTTAAGAAAAAATAAAGTTAAAGAAAATTTTAAAAAATAAAAAATAACATTTTATGATCACATATAAGCAATCTGACTCTGGATTAATAACATTACTAGCATATCTATACCACCCAAAAGAGAAAAAAAGTGAGGATTAGATTTTAAGAATTCAGGTATCCATCTTTGATACCTAAGATGATTTTTATCTTTAGCTTTTTCGAGTTAAGGAATGAGCAATCATGTGTATCTATTCCATCATTATGGATGTGTATATATGGTTTTGTCGCCTTTTCTGGAGCATTGTTATCGATTTAAAATTATATGAGTGTGCCGGTGATTTGTTAATTCTAAAACTTGTGCTTGAAATCTTTATGAGACCGCAGTAGGAACGCGTTCGCGTGTTATAAACATTTTACTGATTAAGAGGTGATAAAATATAAATATAAGTAAAAAATAATTTTGTTCAAAAATATTTTTAATAAAATTATCTGAAATTTTATCCGTATGAATTGAAGAACATAGATGTTGGTATTACTGTTAAAATGAAGTGCGAATGTTGCAAACTACTAAGTTTGTTGAAGTAGTATGCTTATCCTAAGTATGGGGGGAAAACAAGTTTCTCTCAACACAAGTGAAGTCGATGAATTGGTATAAAAAAATAAAAATAAAAATAAAAATAAATAATGATGTGAAGGAATAGTTGGTTACATTACGGATAAGATGAATTATGATTTTATTACAAACTTTTTTCAACAAATAATAAATAATATCACTAAATAAATGACCTCTTTTGATGGTTATGTTTGGTGCTTACGCTATGTCGGTGAAATTTAGTTTCTTGTACAAGCCTATGGTAATTTAAACATTTCATGACTGCGCGTATGAGTGACTTCCGTTTACTATCCATTTTACTAAATTGAGCGAGTGAGAAAAGAATCTTATCTATAAAAATTCGTGAGTTGCTTTGTCGCGTTATCTACGCTTGTGATCATTAATTTGTTTTATTAAAACGAAATAATTTCGCTTTGATTGCTTGAGGGCAAGCAATAAGCTAAGTATGAGGGAATTTGATAACGCTCCAAATATACATAAAATATCCCTCGAAAATACATGAAATATATATGTTAACGCATGAAATATTGCAAAGTTTGGTTGTTTGTTATGCAATAATTGTTTCAAGACCAAAAATGAAGAAAAGGAATAAACGTGCAAAGATATTCTGTTAAATGCACTAACGGTCGTTATAAGAAGGATCTAGAAGAGAATCTAATAAAGAATTAATGAACGAGGTCAAAGTGCGGCGCACTTTCCCTAAGTGCGGCGTACTTCAAAGCGGAGTAAATGCAATTTAATTATACACCAAGTGCGGCGCATAATTTTCCAAGTGCGGCGCACTTCACCTGCAGTTACTCAAAGATAGTAATGATTGCCATTATTGATGCAACTCTTGGCTTGTCATTTCCCATAACTAATACCCTTCCTTCAACTATAAATTAAGCATGAAATTGAGGCTCAAATCATCCCATACAACACTTCTCAATCACATTACATTACATCTTTTAGTTAGGGAATTTGTTCTAGTGGAATTGTTGAAGTATCATCTTGATCTTCATCATTCTGGGTTATAATCGAAGGAATATACTATTTGATCTTAGAAGTTTGTGTTGAGGAGTTGTTATAGTGATTATAGTGAAATTACAAGTTGTTATAATATATGTTCGAATGAAGATTCTTGTAAGAAGTAAGCTATTTGCTATTGAATTTGGTATAAACATGTTTCTTATTTTATATTATTGAATTTTGAAATGATAATGTCTATTTTTTTTATATGTGTTTTTGAATCTTGATATGGAGTAGGTATTAACATGTTTGTTTTGGGATTATGAGGAAACTATGGATCTAACTTAGATAAACTAATGAATTTGGAAATTATTAATATGAACTTGATGTTTTTACACTCGGATCTCTTAATCATCATTTGATCATCATACTAGTCCGGATATAGGTCAAAAGACTCTGACTATATGCTTGATTTCTAAGTTGTTTGTCTTTGACAACTAGATTTTAGCCTTGTGAGGATTGGCTAATAAAATAATCATTAACTAAGGATAAAAAGGTTTAACGCTTAATCTCATGTCTAACGAACCTGGTTAAGAAAGTCCATATTCCTATTTTCGAAGCATGAATCGAACGCAATTTTTGTAATCAAAAGTAAAGGCCGAAAGGATTTTTGATTATAATAAATAGACAATTATTTTAGTAAACTAACCGTTTCTTTAATCGATTATACTTTAATTCTTAACCCTGTTATCCATCTAAGTTTATCTATATTTGTTCTCATCCCCTAAACAACTATCATTTTATATCTTGAATTTGAATCATTATCTTTAGATCGTGGGACAAGTTATTGATAAACCCTTTTCGTATATAATCGACCTTTCTAAGAATACAATCCACGTGGAACGGACTTGGTCTTACCTAATCCTATACTATTATAATGGGGGTTATTCTTTATCCGAGTTGTTAGTTGGGAAATCGAATAAAAACTAGAATTATAATTTTAAAAGTTTTATAACATCATGAGGTAAGAGCTGAAAAGACTAGCACGTACTGCTAAATCTACTTGTACTGTTCCTCAACAACAACCAGTATACCCATCCTCACAACCAGCCTACTCACTACTCTACACTTCGCCACCTCAACCCGATTACAAACAAGCTTGCTACCAGAAACAAGGTAAGCATTGTCAACTATCCTCCACCCGTTATTTATCAAGAACCTGAAATGGTTGTTAAAATATGATGCATTGTCAAAAGAGGAAGGAGATTGATAAACTCATGGCTTTGATTTTCTATCATTCAAGAAAATCTACAAACCTACCAACAACAACCTCGATCAGGAATTGGAAGCACATTATATTTATATGACACATATTCAAGAGGTCACTCTAGATGCTGCTGACAATTCTGGACCCATCGTTGATGTTGAACCATTGCAAAAGGTACAAAATAATGATGATAACTGTAATGTGTTTAACAATAACAGAGAACATCCTATACAACCTGAATCTGTTAATGACACATATCTGGAGGAACAAGGTGATACTAACATCACTATTGAACCATTGGATATGAGTAATAATGGAGAAACGGTTGACCAGGATGATGACATTGCTAAAGAACGTGATTTGCTTGCTTCTTTAATTGAGAAATTAAAATGTGAAATTGATGACTGCAAAAATCATAATAATCTTTTGAAATCATCAAATAAGACTTTAGTTGATTAATTGAAAAGTGAAATTGAGGATTTCAAAACCAAAAATAAAAGTTTAGAATCATCAAATAACCATTTCAAAGAAGCAAACAATGAACTGTTAAATACTAATCAATTGATGTCCAAAGACCTTAACAAGTTCCAAGCTGAACTTGATAGGTATCATGATGTGAATTATGCGTCAAAGGTGGAAATTGATTATGCAAAAGCTAAAGGAGATTTAATGTCATACAAAATGGAATCTCATAAATGCGTCAAAGGTGGAAATTGAATATGCAAAAGCTAAAGGAGATTTAATGTCATACAAAATGAAATCTCAGAAGTCACTTAATGAACATACTCGAAAGATAAATGATTTAAATCAAACGATTTCAGAAATAAAAAAGGAGATTTTTACACATCAAGAAACCATCTCCATATTGTCACAAGAAAAAGAGGCTTAGAATAAGTTTTACAAAACTCGTGAAGACAAAGATTGAAAAGGTCATTGCTTTAGAAAACAAAGTTAAGGTTTTGGATGATATTGTATATAAAACCGGCCAATCAGTTCAAACAATGAATATGCTTAATCATAAGTATAAAACGAGTTTTGTTAAACCTAAGTTCCTTAAGAAAGCTCAGAGAGCGAATCCTCGTCTGTATGATATAAGTTGCTATGATGATAATCTTGCTTTAATGTTAGCTCCTAATCTGACGAAATGATTCATCTTGCCCAAGAAAGTCAATCAAAATTAAGTAATTTAATCAAACCTTTTGATTATGGAAAATTGAATAATCTTTATGATTTGTTCGTTCCACAACGTGAAAAGTCGACTGAACAAAGATATTTTTCAGAAAGGTCAAAAATGAGTCATACACCTGTTAAGAATGAAAATTCAAAGGAGTCTTTTAATAAACACATAACTTTGTTAGAAAAATGGGTGGATGAATCCATTCCGTGGGATCAAAAGTGTAAAAGCTCTAAAGAACTTTAACAAATTAAAAGTAGTGTTGACATGATTTTTGATGGAGTGGAACGTTGCAAACAAACAATCGCTAAAAGGACATATTTTGGTCATATAGATATTCATTCAAAATACAATCGAAGGAAATTTTTGTCCCTAAATTCAAAAAATTAATGCTGATTAAAAAAAATTTCACTTGTGTTTGAAAGAGGAAATGGTTGCTGATTTGAGCTACTTTAATTCTCTTGAAAATGACGTGGACTCTCTTAAATCTCAAATGGAAACTCAGAAAACACAGTTTTTGAATGAAATCGACCGACTTTTTAGGGAATATTATTATGCTGATCACATGAATGTTATACTTGGTGTATATACAACCCTTGATGAATTCAATGACTTACAATGTGATTATGTGGAACAAGTAGTCAAATGTGAACGTCTTGAAAATGAGCTTTCGAAAAGAAATACAACGTCAAAAAGTTTTGAAGCACTTCAGAAACATGCAATTAATCTTGAACTCGCTTTACAGAAAAGTCGGGAACAACTTAATAATTGTTGAGAATCCTTTAAGCTCCTAAGATCGAAAATAACAAAGTATGTAGATACGCAGCGGAATATAAATAAAAGAACAATGTTGTTGAACAAGGTTTTACATTCATACAAGCCCCAATTCTATATGATCAGTATAGAATGGTTACCTAACTGTAACAGGATCAAAGAAACCTTTGATCTTAGAGCTAAACCAGACTAGACGTCTACATCACACCTATAGGATACACACACACGTTTTGGGTGCACACACAATCACTCACTAAAACAATGTCTAGGGATCTCTTTATATAGAGAGTCCATAAGACTTACAAAGGAATCTTAATTGTATTAGGAAACTAAATCTTTCCTAATCTTTGATCTTTATCTTTTAAGCAAATCTTTTAGAATCCTCCATATTTTGTAGAATTCCATATTGTCGACTTTGATCCTTTTGTTTCACTCCTTATCCTTTTAAGCAAGTTCTTTTGTATCATCAAACCAATAATTCCTAACAATCTTCCCCTATTTGATGATGACAAAACAAATTGTAAACTGATTCCAAGATGATCATAATAGCTTAATCTTCAGCAATCTTCATCTTCAAATTAGATCTTCCATGAATGAAATAAAATCTTCCCCTTAACTTAAGATTTCCTTTGAACTTGTTGAAACTTCTTTAACACAATGAAGTCTTCAACATCTTGTTCCATGTCATGCCACCACACATAATAAGTTGCAAATAATATCATCTTTGTAACATCTTCCCCTTTTTGTCATAATCCAATAGGGGACTGTGAACTTATGCAACATGATCTTTACAACTACAAACCATATATTACACTTCTAATCCAAACTTTCCAATGTCTCAAATTACCCTCCATGATGCATAATAAGATAAATGAATTTAAGCAATAGAAACTTAAACTAGCAGTAGTAATAATGACTTAGCAGTAGTAAGAATCAAAACCTTCCCCTCAAGTGGTGCATGTAACATATCCAAATGGTTAAACACTTTATCATATGCTTCCCCTGAAACCAATATGTTAACCATCTCTTGAATCTCTTATTCTGTTGGCTCTTTGTAATGATTACTGATGGAGAAAACTCAGTATTACAAACTTGATGCTGAAGTAGAATAACCCAAACTTGTGTCTTATGTCTTTTACTATCCACATGAATCCAAACTTATACTGATGATATATAAGTAGACCTCAATCTCTTGACAAAATCCTCATCTAAATGAGACACTGAGCACTACAATGTAACTCCTTTAAGTGATAGCAAATGTGCGCATTGAGCACCAAAAGTTTGTAGATCACACATTGCTAGATTTGACAAGTCTTCGTCAACATCAATTTTAAGCTCGAACAAGTTATCTTTAAAGTCATAATCCAACCAAACTCGAATTTAAGATATGATAAGAACACGCACTTGTGAAAATTCCACTTCAACTCCAAATAAGTGATAAACAATTGTCTCTGTAATCAATTCTTGCAATTAATCCCAAAAATAATAGCCTTTTCTATCTGATCTAATCCGAGATCCAAACTGTATGTTATCTAATATCTGACAAAGCTAGCAGTGGTATCTTAATACTACTTTAAACCCTTAACAGTAGTAACAACGCTAGCAGTAGAAACAATAAAGAGCAGCACTAATGGTTGAGTATTAGAAAAAATACACTAGCAATATTAACTACTAACTAGCAGTATTAACTTTTGTCAAGCAGTAGTAAAAATACACTAGCAGTATTAACTACTAACTAGCAGTATTAACTTAGTGCAGCAGTATTAACTTAAGCTAATACACCCTCAGTAGTTGTATCCTCAATGGTAATGTAGCAGCACTAACTTGGCCCTGCAAAAGAAACATTTTGTACTAGCAGTACTAATATTACACTAGTAGTAGTAATGACTTAGAACTTTTTCTTCAATCTTGAGCAGCAGTAGTAACTCCAACCAGCAGTTGTAACTTGAACCAACAGTAGTAACAGTTAAGAATCCTTTTATTCCCAACAATCCTCCCCTAAACTTGATATTCATCATATTAATCATCAAGTTTCTTGAATAAAATCTTCTTGAACCTCAGAGGATGTATCCAAACATTTCAAGGATTCTTGAGTTGTTTTGAGATGAGCTTCAAAAGCTGATAACATGTTTGATTCCAATAGCCAGCTTGCAGCTTCCTATTCAGCATGTCAGTGATGGTAGTAGGTGAAAGGGGATATCTTTTCTCTACAAGCATATAGATGTGCATGTTTTCAAACCTCACAAAATGAATTCCACAAGAATCATATAGCTTCCAAAGCAGTATCTTCTGTCCTTGTAGATTCCTCCATATATTATCTTCTACATCAGGTTTAAACATAACTTTTAAATCACCCCATAACACCCTTTCATATGCTTCCTCGGGCCTTATATACCCATGCTTAGTCTTAACCAACTTCCATAAATTTTCCAAATTTTCTTTGTCAAATTATTTGATTAGTTGACTAAACAATGTGTATGTCTTGGTACTTCCATTAGCTCTTATTATTTCATAGGAGCCTTGCCTTCCTGCTCTATGAATCTGAAAACCTACAATGGGTGCAGGCTTGACAACTAAAGGTATAACATGAACTATAAATTCTTCATTTGGAACAATCTCAAAGCATTGTTTAAGATCTTCTCTCTTTATCATCATCATATACCTTTTTCCTTTTAGAAGACTATTGTTCTAGCTCATTTCTTGCACTCTTTGAACCGCTTTCTTCTCTTGTTTCTCTGCCTTTCACTAACTCTGCATCCATGTCTACAAATATGTTCACTCTTTTCATTTCTTTCTCAAACAACATCTGAATCTCCTCAAAACTTTTATTCTTCAATTGAGTGTGCTTGTATCCAGCTATGTTCTTCATATAAGTAGACATTATGTTTCTCTTTTGAGTTTTAGTTGGTGGTTTTCTTCTCTGCTCTTCTGCTCTAAGTTTTTCAAAATGTTTCTTCCTTTTATCCATGAGCTTCATAAATAATCTTGAACTTTCTTCAATAGATATCTCTCCTTGCTCTTCTGCCTATAATTTTGCAGCTAACTCATAGTCTGCATCCATCATAGCTTGAACATCATCCCATTCAACAATGTTTGCAGCTTTACTAGCTTCTTCTTCTCTTTCTCTTTCAAGCCTGGCTTCTTCATCTAACTCTGCTTGAAGTCTCTCAGCTACATCAGCATCTTATTCAATTTGATCTTTGCCTTTCACTTTCACTGGTTTCTCAGGCTCTTGCATGATGCCTTTTCCTTTATCTTTTGCTAGAATCTGAGATTGAGGTCTTGATGTTGTTGTTGGTTCACTTGGCTCTTTAAACATAACTCCTTTATCTTTTTGTGATCTTGAAGCACTACTTTTGATCTTCATTAAGGTTTCAGCCAAAGTGATATCATCAGTGGTTGAATCATCAACTGGTCTTGTAGGGCTAGCAGCACTAACATCCACATCAGATGGTACACTGGCAGTTGTAACTTCAGCAGTACTAACATCATGACCATACCTCCCCTGAGTCTCTGCATCCTCTTGAAACCATGAAATCCCTTCATCTTGGTCAATTTCATTCCTCCCCTGTTTGGATGCATCCTCCTGATCACCCAAACTCTTTTCAGCAGAAGACTCTATCCTGACTTTGAATAACCTCCTCTTGAGTTGTGGAGTTCTTGACTTTTTCTTCTTTTCCAACTTCTTGACTCTCTTCTTTAGATTAGTAATTTCCAAATCCTGAGCAGTCTTTATATTTTCCAAGGCAAGAACTCTTTCAGACAATTTTGTACAAAGGTCCATCAATTCCTGTAGTTTCATACTGTCCTCCCCACTTCCAAGTGTGTTAACTCTTGAGAGAGGTGGATCATTGGACTGTTTAGACAACCTCTCAAACCTAGTTTGAGCAGGTCTGTCCCCCAATATGGTATCTTGGCGCCTGGGACTGAGCTACACCTGAACCAGTTCCTTAGGAAAAGAGATCATTAGCACGCGCGCGTGGATTGGGTCCTATTTATGTTACCACTGCCCTGCTCTGCATCTAAGCTAGTAGCAGTAGTGGAAGCCCTTTCCACACTGTCTCCCCTCTCCTCATGGATAGTCTCATCTGCTACAAGGGTAGTAGGTCCACTAGACTGTGATATCTTAGTGGCCTTTCTTTTGGTTTTCCTATGTTTTTTGGTCTTTTTGGGTTGAGATGATGATAGTATAGGGATTGGTAGAACATGAGATGGTGAAGCAATTGTGGATGGGTCTTGGGAATTAGTGGGTTGTCCTGACCCTACACCCACATCTGCTTGTGGTTGTATCAACATAGTAGCAAACAATGGTGTCACAGTCCCTGAAAAATCTTTTCCTTGCCTTCTCATGTTTGCAAAACCTTTTTAGTATGAGAAGGTGTATCATATTCATCATTAAAAACTACTATCGAGATTTTTCACTTTTGATTGTTCAAAAAACAGTTGAAAAACCTTGTATACAATTCACACCTCGTCGGGACACGACCCGGGAAGGTTTTTAGGATTTTGCTTTGGGTAAAAGTAATTTCCCTTCTAAAAGCCTCTTGGAATTCTTATTATTTATATTTTTAAGATAATTCTTATTATTATATATTTATATTTATTATATTTATATTTATATATTCTAAAGGAGTTGTTTTAAGCGAATCACTTCCATTGAGGGGAAAAGAAAGGTTTTAGAAAAGTTAGTTTATCAGAAAGTTTTTCATATCTCATCAATTGAAGGTTTTCAAAAATCTTAATATTTGTAAGACAAGTAATACAATCCTCATCATCAAAGTGAAGATCTCTCCTCACAGATGATTATGTTATTACTATAGTCTTGCCATCAACTTTGGCACGTATTTGTGTTTCATTATTGACTGCCTTGGATTGGGTCAATTCTGTTACCGACTAGTCCTGCTCTGCATCCAACAAGTAGCGTAGTGGGTAGCCTTTCCACACTGTCTCTCTCTTCTCATGGACAGTATCAATCTGCAACACGATAAAGGGTAGTAGGTCCACTAGACTAAAATATCTCAGTGGGCCTTTTTCTTCTTTTTTTGCTTTTTACCTATGTTTTTTTGGGTCTTTTTGTTAAGTGATGATGAAGCAACATAAGATTGGTTTTTCAACATGAGATGGTGATGCTGTAGTATTGTGTGTTGGGAATCAGTGGATTGTCCTGAACCTTTCAACCTACAAATCTGCTTGGTTGTATCAACATAAGAGCAAAACAATGGTGTCACCGTCCCTTGAAAAAAGAAAAATCTTTTCCTTCCTTTTCATATATCATATTTGCAAAAAACCTATTTAGTATGGGCGAAGGTGTATCATAATCATCATTAAAAAATACTTCTTAGCCAGATTTCAATTTGATTGTTCAAATGCAGTTGTAAAAATAAACCTTGTATACATTAAAAACTTTTTCTGAATTTGTACAGCAATGGTTATCGCTGGAACAGCCGAGCAACATTAACAAATCATCCGAAGCATTGAACAATTTTGTTAGTTAATCATATATGCATCGGTAAAAATTCAAAAAAGAAACAATATTATAAAAATTTAAAAAGTTAAAAAAAGTACATAGTAAGTGCCTTCGTAAAGCACAGTCAATTACCGCGCCAACCCAAGTCGATATTTGTTCGAATCCACCTGCGTGAATTTTCTTTTTCCTAGCATATCTTCTTTCTTCATTCATATCACCACAACCCCTCTTTGAACAACATTCACACCATTTTTCTCAGCATTCATGCATTCTTTTTGGCATTCACAACATCCTTAGCCGCCGACTCTTTTTTCTTCCCATCATTATCGGAACCATGATCGTCATTTTTGCCTCCTTCATCATCGTCATTATTATCAAAATAATCTATAGGAGCTTTGAAAAAGTCAACAAATACATATTCCTTGAAAAGTCTTCTATATTTCTCATATAGCTCAATAACTTCTTCATCATTTGGGAATTCTACATTAGCCCTTTTCAAAAGATCTTCAAGTGCAATCTTCTCAGCAGATATCACTGAAATCTTTTCCTCAATCATATTTCAAAAACTCTGCAAAAAAATAAAAACTAAAGTGAGAATCACATCTGATTTGCACCAACAATCATAAAGATTCTAAAACCAAATCATATAGAATACCATCCACCAAAATCACATATGAATTCCGACCAAAAACACTATGATTCTAACCAAAATCACTTAGATTCCACACCAAAATCCCCAAGAAAAAAAACATCTATTCAACATCTACAAATCACATATGATTCTACCAAATCACCATTTTCACATAAATCAAAGTCAAACAAAAACAAAAACCACAACCAAATATACTATAAACTGACATTAAAACAATCCACATCATATGATCTAAACAAAATCACATCTGATTTGCCACCAAATCAAATATGATTCTACCAAATTACATTATGACTTCTACCAAAATTACATTTCACAGAAATCAAACGTCAAACAAAACCAAATATACTAAAACTTGACAAAAAAAAATGGTCAACCTTTTTGTCAGTAGAGGCAACAGATGAAGTACGTAGATTTGACTCACAACTGTCCACAAACATAATCAAAACCATCGTGTGATCTATTCAGATTCAGTCCATGCCCCCATGCAAATCTAATTACCATAACTTGTTTGATTTCCTAACACATTGTCGTCGATCATGGCAGTTGTTTGTTCCAGTTTTCTGAATAGCAGGTACTATGTGACGAAAACGGGAAATCTGTAACAATATTTTGGTTAAATCCAGATAAAAGACTAGTTAAAAAAAGAAACCATACACAAACATATAATACAGAAGGTCATAAAAATGACATAATGTAATAAAAAACATCTGAAATCTTAAACTTACAATCAAGAAGCACAACGGACCAATGTAAAAGCCATTAAGAGTCTTCGGTTCTGAACTGCCTTAAAGACATTTGTGTATGAACCCACACCAATCAATTTCCGCAATGTTTATATCTTCACGAATACGTCGAAGAACAGTCAGGTTAACAATCGCCTCATTTATCACATCGGTACCGCCTCATGTTTTTCAAATAGACATAAGAAAGTTGTAATTAAAACATAAAGTCACTGTCTTTTGTGAGACCAGTTTTTCAGCAATATCACAACACGAATATTCCTTTAAGGCTTTGATCAAATTGCTTAAACCGCTCCTTTACAAACGGATCATCAAGAGGTATCTCGGGTAAATCAAATATAATCTATTCTACCAAAAGGAAGATCCTAAAAAACTTCGAGGACTTATCTCCAAGGAGTCACACGAATAATACCTTTTCAAGCTTAATATAATGTAACTAGAGTACTAAAATCTCTCCCATAAACCTTCAAAACGTTGAGTGAATTTCCTTATAAAAACGTTGTGCAATGAAGAAAACCCAATAGTCTGACAAAAATGATTTCAAGTCCAACTTGGAGGTCACAATAGCAATGCAGCAAACAATGAAGAAGGCACTATCCTAGAACACATACCTGGTAAATCACTCAAATACTCAATTTTCTTAATCTGCTCGGTGGTTAATGGTTTCTTCTTTTTCTTCTTCACATCCTTTACGTGCTTTGAACGCTTCTTATTCTTTAAGGGTTTCTCATCTTCTGATGAGGAAGACTCATCCTTTACTTTCTTCTTCTTCTTAGAAACTTTCTTGGGTTTCGAGACCTTATCTTCTTCTGATGAAGAAGAATCATCATATGAAGAAGAATCAGAAACATGCTTCCGCTTCTTCACATCCTTTACTTGCTTCTTCTTTTTAGAAACTTTCTTAGGTTTTGAGACCTTGTCTTCTTTAGAAGAAGAATCAAAAACATGCATCTGCTTCTTAGCCATTGAAACAACTACCGTCTTATTACCCTTAACACCCTTCATTTTTACATCCTTAATCCCCGACTCAGAATTATCACTTTCCTTAGACACTTCAGTTTCCTTATCCTTTTCACTTTCATTATCCTCTTCGCTTTCATTACCCTCTACATCAACCTCTACCTCTTTATTCTATTTCTTAAACTTTGAAACAACTACCTTTTCCTTACCCTTAAAAACCTTTGTTTTTACACCCTTACCCTCTTCCTCAGACTCGTTACTTACATCAGCCTCTTCACTTACCTTATGCTCTTTATCCAAATCACTTTCTCCATCACTACCCTCTACATCAAAACCACTCATCCTCTACCTCTTTATCCTTAACCAATCTCTTCCTTTTACTAACATTTGATTCGACATGAGCGGCTTTTGGTTTTACAGGACCTTTCTCTTTTGTAACTTCTTTCGGTAATTGTCTAACAGAAGGCTTGGTATTAGGTGATAGCTTAGGCTACAATACTTCATTTCCCTTAGAAGATTTCTTATAGTTCTTTTTATCTTTGGGAAATCCACCTACATAAAAAATAATTAAATGTTAATAAACAAAAAACTTAACAACATCAACAAAAATCACATTTGATTCTTCACTAAAAATGAAAATCTATAAAAAATCACAACTAAATCCTCTGCCTATGCATTATATTTTAAACGCCTTAACTAGTTAGTAAATCTACGCACCTCACCCTCAAAACTATTTCAAACGCCTTTAAAAACTAAAGTGAGAATTACCTCTGATTTGGCTCACCAACCATCGATATATAGATATTCTATCTATCTATACAAATCACACTATGATTCTAACACAATCATGTATGATTCTTAACAAAATCACATATGATCTACTGAAAATCACATATGATTCTAGTGCCAAAATCAACCATTTCACGAGAAATCAATTCAACAAAGACAATAAAAACACACCAATATACTGTAACAGTGACATCCAAACAACGTAAGTGCGTTACAAGCATTTAAGCACAATTTTGTCTTTTATGGGTCATTTTTGATATAAAACGGATATGTGTTTTCACACATATCATTGTCGAATGGAAAATTTGTGATTATGAAGATCTAGTAGATTAACAAGAAGCCTATAGTAAGTTTTAATCTTTCTAACCATAATTGTAATGCTATTTGGATAATCTATTGTTCATTGTTGTTGGAAACCTCAATTTTTACTTATTGATCAAAAACCTAATTCTATAAATTGTTAATGACAATTAAATATGATGAAACCTTTTTCTCATTAAACATTTACCATGGTGGATTTTTTACTGAACCTCCAAGTAATAATTACACAAATGGGACCTTTAACTATGTAGACTTTGTAGTTGCGAACTTGCTTTCAGTTATTGAATTAAATGACATGGTTAAAAGCTTAGGTTGCATAAGGAAAAAAAGTCCTTTGTAGTATCATTTTTTTGGGTAAAGGGTTTCTCCGGTAAATTTATTACTCTAGAAAACAGTTAAGTACAACGAATGTGAGTGAATCCCATATCTCAGCCTAAAACTAGGCGAAAACAAATGCACCAACTGTGCTCCAAACATACCTATCATAAGAATAGCATGCCACACTTATAAGACTTACTACAAATGCTATCTAAGTTGACTATGAAGATTAATATCAAAAGCATTAGCAAACTTCATTTGAGCATCAGTCAAACCAGGGTCATCAAAGTCATCATCATCGTACGAGTCTTCACCATGATTTTCCTTCCACTATTCATACAAGCTTTTATTTCCTCTACCATTGCCAATTATCGAAGGTTTATTAACACTGAAGCCCGTAGAATCCATATAAGTGACAGTTTCATCGTATATGATATGTCGTTGTGTTGTGTATATTTTATTGATTCATGTTTTAAATTTATATTTTGCCGACTAAACCAAAACAACACTTTAACAAGCAGTGTACCCGATCGGTAGTAGTTTCGTGGTAAGTAGGGTGTTGAACACTTGAAGCGAGGTTAGATCTATCAATTTAATTAATATCTCGGCTATCTAATCTATGTTAATTCTATTCTATTCTAAACCTATGTCAAACCTATGTCAGTTTAAATCCTAATTCTAACAGGAAAATGGAGGTTTTCAGCCTAAGAGACTGACACAGTTTGGTTGGTGACTATAATCAATTCATGGCACTTTTACCCATGCAAGCTAATTAACAAAAGATAAAAGAGTAGTCGAACCTTATATAAGAAAACTGTATTAACCATTATCAATCCGATTAGAAGGTTGGTTTGTTTATTAAGTGTAATGATTTCTTCTCTCGAGGTGGCATATCATTCTTAAGACTTAGGCGTTACATCATCCTAAGAGCTAGACGCATTAATTCTGTCACAATTAAAGCATTCGCATAAAGCACCCTTATTTGCTGATTATAATCTATCTTAGGGATTAAAGCAATGGTGATCTTGTTAAACCCTAGCTCATAGAGACTTTACCCACTTACCACTTAATGGCAATTTATACACTAGTAGTCAACTTGTCTAACTATATAATGGAATCAAAACGTTACTTGTTGAATTATCTAGGCCACCTGCTAGTCAACACGATCAATAAACCATTGGCAATATCCAATTAACTAGTTAAGCCCGAAGCGTATCCTAGACACAGACTCAAAAGGAAAATATGTGTGTAACTATAATTCTAGATGTATAAATTACTATATGGAGAGCTATCTCAGAATCTAGATCTACTTAGTCCGCTTCACTAGATCCAGTTGAATGATAGGTCGCATACAAAAGCACGTAAATAATCATTAATTGATAAACATAAACAAGCATACAACAATAAATAAAGAAATCGAGATAAACGAATTCCAAACATTTAAATCTTCATAATAATAGCTAATACCCGAAGGTATTAGCCTTCAAACGTCATAATAAATACAAGAGCAATTATTTAGCCAAGGTAAACTTACCGAGTTAATGAATGATACCAAAAACTAAACGATTACTAAAGTATATGGAATTACACGATGTCTTCTATAGAATTGATAACGTTGCTCTACCTCTTATGCTCTTTTTTTCCTCTGAAAATTGACTTTTATGGTTTAGGTATCAAGAATATGATTTAGCATACTGAAAACTCATTTTTGAGTTTTCTATTTATAAGGTCTAGAAGTCGGTTGGATACGGCGTATCCAAGTGTTGGATACGATGTATTGGGGATTTCTTAGAGTAGGGTCCATGCTTGATATCTTCCAGAATATTATATTGATTCCATACTTTGAATACGGCGTATTGAGTCTCTCTGGATACGGCGTATTGAGCTTATTCCTCTGTGGTCTTTGGTGAGTGCAGGCTCGGATACTCCGTATCTTCCTTGATAGATACGGCGTATTGGTCTTCAGAATAGGAATCTTCAAAATATCTTTATTTAAGCTCCAGAATACGCGCCTTTTGCTATCTTTCCTCAATTACTCTATAATTATTGCAATTCTCAAATATAAACAATTAAGTAACAATTATTTGCAATAACTATACAAAATGGGTTAATAACATGGGATAAATGATGCTATAAAATAGACGTTATTTGATGTCATCAAATATCCCCACTTGAATCCTACTTGTCCTCAAGTAGCCTTTAGAAGTTTGTAAAAATGTATCCTTAAGGATATTTTCTGTTAAATAACTTATTTGATCTATTACAAGTACACAACCAGACACCTCATGAAATAGGAAGACGAAAACACTCAAATCACTCAACTAATCTATGTGGTAACATGTAACTAATTCGCTCAATTGCACGGTCATGACAAATATTTTATCATAAGCTTGGCAAGGATACACATCTCCACCACTAAAGCCAAGGAGTAACAAGTTTATAAAGGTAAATATGGGTTTTTTATATGGAAAGGCATATGGTTGATCAATCTACAATCTTTCACCAGAAGTACCACTCTAACAAGACAGCTGAAGCATACATACATGGCCGTAATGACAAAATAGACATGTGTGTTTGATCACATCCTCATTCGAATTTAACCAACAATTAGGATGAAGAATGATATAGGGTAGGAGCCTTCTACCTTTCACCAAAAGTCATAAACCAAGGAGGCAGCTAAGACATGCATACATAGCCATAACAACGGAATAGACATGCACGCTCAAAGAAGTCCTCATTCGCGTAAAACCAGCGGCAAATCATTAGGTGAGAGGGAAGTAAATTGTTAAATAAAAATTAAGAAACAAATAGATTAAGACTTAAGATACAAGTTGCTAGACACTTTTTCCTAACTGTTACCATGATTAAGACACAACTATTTACAACGTCTTAATCATAGATAAAAAGCAACCTAAGTTGGCATTCCCGTAATGATCAACTTCCCAATCATACTAAAACTTTACATACTCTACAAGGTAAGTGGTGATATCTACCACTTTGTACAATACTTTACATCGTTGATTTTTTTGTTGTATCAACGAATAATCGATCCTTTGTGTAATTCCTTCGGTAATGCTCTTTGTGAAACGATTATCTTCAAACTTTCTTTCTCTATCTTTTTTGTATTTTTTATCCTTTTTTTTATTTTTTTTGCTAACTATTCTTCAAATCTCGGTGTAGTTTCACCATCTTCACGATCATAATAATTCTGGATAATTTCTTTGATAGTTCCTTCGTTCTTCGGATTCACCAATAATTGTGACGGTAGTAAAATCACATGAGTTTTGACTACTAATATACATTCCCATTTGCAATGTGCAAATTTCCAACCGCACCAAAGATAGAAAATGACACAAGACTCGGGAAATACAAACTTTACACTTTAAGCAACTAGCAACTGTAAATTAAACTTAATTTAACAATGTAGGTTAAGGTGTAAGGGTGTAACGAAACAAATAGTTGGTGTAATTCCTAAAGGATTGGCTCTACGGGTTGTTCTAATGGATCACCACTCTAAAGATGAGAGTGGAAAAGGGTTTAAACGGGAGGTTAACTAACCGGTGTAGTTAGTTAATAAGCAACATGTAAAGGCGATTTGGGTGTAATCCTAAAATTTACCAATTTAAACAAGTTACTCCATCTAAATCCATAGTACTCATCACTGTGGTCTCGAGTGATATACCAAGCCAAGTTCTAAAGTCTACAACATCACCGACACACTCATATTTTATGGAATTTGGGTAAACATTTAGAAACGGAAAGGTTAAATCCTCATAATATCTAACAAGGGTTATTGTGTGCGGGTTATGTATCAAGTAATTTCACAAAAGTATGCTTGAAATTTTTTTAAATTTGAGCATAATTTAAGCATTTTAA
This sequence comes from Tanacetum coccineum, assembly GCA_026074375.1. Taxonomy (NCBI): domain Eukaryota; kingdom Viridiplantae; phylum Streptophyta; class Magnoliopsida; order Asterales; family Asteraceae; genus Tanacetum; species Tanacetum coccineum. The sequence goes on from BQNB010035519.1 coordinate 36,043, forward strand.
TGTGAAAATTAGGACAAGTAAACATTCTAATTCCACCCCCCCACTTGAATTATATAACGTCCTTGTTGTATATATAAAACATTAAATACAATAATTTAAAAAGAATTAGAATGAGAAAATCCCCTGATATTTGCTCGGTAGTGATTCTCCAATTTGCGTTTATGAGCAAGATTGTGTGTTGAACAGCCGTCTTGAAGTTTCAAGACTCCAACACTTCAAGATCTCTAGATTTGTAAATTCTCCACCAATATTCATTGATTTTCTTTCACGAGGTCCTGTGTAAATTCTCAGAAAACAAATGCAATTCTATCTCCGTGTATTCGTTGGTTAGACTCAAAATAAAAACCTAAAAACTATACAGGAAGTTGATACGCCGTATCCATTCCCCAGGATATGTCATATTGATACTTGTATACGCTGTATACATTTAATGAATACGTCGTATAGACTGTGCTGAAAATAAAGATTGGATAACATCCAGATAGTCAATACGCCATATCCATGGGGTTTAGATACGCCGTATAGACAGTCTGGGAAGACAAACTTGATACGAAAATTGAAAATACATTCCAGGTTGTCTCCCGACAAGCACTTTTGTTTACAGAAAAGTCTTTAAGTTAGACTTGCCCTAATTTTAATCCCATCCTTATAAAACAATTTGGGTTCGAACGGGATGTCAAATGGCGCATACAAATTCTTGATTAGGAAAATGAATGACATCTCTTTGATAATATAATTACAAGTCAAGATATTAAAATTTAATTATTTGATAAAAAATTTAGTTTTGAAAATTTTATTAGATGTATCATGACTTGTTTTCAAAAGCTTATTTGACCCATGTACATAGGCACCAACATCCGTATTGGTCCGGGTGCCGCAGGTCCTGCTGTGCTGTGGAGGTGCTAGCCTCGCCAGTCCTCTGTCTAGTCCGTCTCTAGAATGTTGCGGGTGAGCTCCCTCAGAAAGTCCCGTCGAATGCCTGATATGTCGGCCCACTAGCATCCATCAACTATGTCATACATGTCATCATCCATGTGGAGAATCTCCCGTGATCGGTCATTGATATCTCTACAAGTCCACGCAGACTCCCTACATCTTTACGCAGTCCCTGTACATCCTCCTCTAATCTCCCTAACCTCTGAGGTATAGTCCTGGCAGCAGCTGAAGATGGTGGTGGTGGCTGCTGAGGTGCCTGCTCGGGGTGCCGGATCAGCTTAGCCACCCTCATCAATAATCAGGGCATCCTCAGCGACTGCAGGGGCACCAGCCGCAGCAACGAGCTGCCTCTCTGGTCCCATGGCCACCAAGGCCCAAGTATCATCAAACTGCACACAAATATGTAGTCTCACCAGCTCTGTCATATCAATAATAGGAAGCTCGGGGGGCAATAACCGTCAATCCTCCCAGTATCTCAGCAGTCAGAAGTCCAAAATGCTCGGCTAATCTAGCAGCAAACTGCCCACCAGAAATATGTGCCCCACTCTTCCTCCCAGCAGAAAACAACCTCAAATACCTAGCCAATAAATAAGGAACGTTCACCGAGCCAACGTCCATCCCTCTCAGATAAAATAAATCCGTCACGGTCACCTTCTCAGGTCGTTGACTCCTCCCAGCAAAACTACAAGCTATCAACCTATGGCACAACCTAAGAATCAAATCTCTGATCAAAGTGTATGATGGGGTTGTGCCAAGGAAATCTCCAGCAGATGAGATCCCCATCTAATAATCCCTCAGATCCCCCTTATCGGGGATCTGTCTGGCGCTCTCGGCCTAGTAAACACCAAACCCAACCGTCTACATCTCTTCCTCCTTGTGTAATCCCAAGGATAGTATGAACTGCCTCCAGCGCATACGCCTCTTAGCTCCACCCAACTAAAACTGTAGAGTCTCAGGGTGTCCAAATCAAGAATAACCTGACCAAACCTAAATGTACTGAAGAACTCCAAAATAAGCTCGTAAAACAACGGTCCCCTAATGTCAAGATCCTCCTCCACGCCCTACTGGTGAACACACTAACACCGGCCTCTTCACGGTGCTCCATCAACATCCTACCACTCAGTCCCTCGGCCATCAAATCCGGCAATCCCCTAAAATCAAATACCGGTACCCTGTGCACCTCTCTCCTATGAATCCTGGCTAATCTCCCCTCGAAATCGGTAATATCAGTATCGAGGTACTCTAAACCCTTATATCTAAGAAACTTGTATCTCTGTTTACATGGTGGAAGAGCCATATCTGCAAAATCAATCGAGGAAAGCACAAGAGTATAGAAATTTAAACATTCTGTTTCAGAGGGTGCATACGACGTATCAAGTAAATGAATACGCCATATAGGGATCAATAAGTCAATACGCCATATTGATTTTAGTCAATACAGCGTATGGGTTTGTGATTTCAGGATCCATTTTTAATCAATACTTGTAGAAGTCAAACCACACCAACGACCACTGCTTCTTGTCATCAGGGCTTGTAAATATTGGTTCGGGGGTGCATGTGGAGAAAATAGACATCAATTCTTATCACGTATGCGGAATACTTCATACCATTACTAAGTAAGAGTAATCTACTACACTTCCCCCTGAAGTGACAGCTCGTAACTTTCATAAGTCATACTAAGGGGGGGTCCTCCCCCCCCCCCGATGTACACATTTCCCCCATGATGGTTGCCGAAACTCTCGAAGGCACTCATTGTCGTGTACGATCATATACTCGAGGAAGTTCTTGTCATAAGCACAATATTCTTGATATACAAAGAGAATCTTACCTCTTCTCTTGAGCTTCAAAAACCGTTAGAGGGAGATGAAGCAGAATCATGAACATTGGTATAATCAAGGTCTTGTGAATGAATGTCATCAAAGAACTTTGATGATTTAGCTTAGATGTGAAGTATCTTTGTCTTGGATAGCAAAAATACCGTGAAAGTGGTGATGAAATCTCACCTTAAACTCTCTGACTAACTTACCAACCTCGTATTCTGTAGGCTATTGTCGTGATCACATGGTGAAGTAAACCCGATATACTAAACTTGAAAATGAAGTAAAATCCCCCAAATTTGTTACTTAATCTTGTACTGTTGTTGATTGAAGAACGGTGCAGAAGAAAATCTCTAAGTACCTTATACCAACATCAAACGTATGAGAGTACTCAAACCTCGTTGAATTAGCCACATGACATCTGCATGTGCACTGAGTACTCACGTAACTCCTTTATAGTGATAGTTAGCAGGGCTTCAATCAACCACCCCTTGACTTTTGGAAACTAGATAATCTAAGTCTTAATCATAACTGTATACGTTCAAGCAAGTCATCAATAGATAGAAAATAGAAGAAAGTCTCGATGATAAAATAAGTAGACGCCTATGTGAAATTCAACTTTAATCGCAAATAAGAGATACCAAATCAACTCCGTGATCACATGTCATCGTAATCCGAATCTCTAGCCATTTTGTCATTTAAGTGAATCTTTTCAGGATCGTTTTGGGATTAAGTGTTGTTGTTTGTATGGTGTGTTGTTTGTTGTTCTTGTTTTGATTATAATATTCCCAAATTCGGTCATATGCCCAAAGTCGGTCACATGCCCACCTAAGACAAAACGCAATGATTTGTTAAGATTTGGGCATCATAACGTTTAGATTTGCTATATAAATGGTCTTCAATGAGGCAAAACGCAGTCTTCAATAAGCAAAATGCAAGAGACTTGAGGCAAAACGCAGTCTTCAATAAGCAAAACGCAATGACCAAAACGCAGTCTTCAATAAGCAAAACGCAATGACCAAAACGCAGTGACCAAAACGTAGTGACCAAAACGTAGTCTTCAATAAGCAAAACACAATCTTCAATAAGCAAAACGCAATGACCAAAACGCAATCTTCAATAAGCAAAACGCAATGACCAAAATGCAACCCGTAAGCAAAACGCAATGAAGAACACCCCTTCAGTGAGTCAAAACGCAGCCAAGAAAAAAATCATCAACCATTCTTGAAAGCCACAAAATGATGTTAAAACCACCTAATAATGATGCAAGGGATCCCGAAAGTACAAAACTTTAACACTTTTAACCACAAACAAAGATCAAATCTTGATTTTCTTTTTTTTTGAGCCGTAGGCTTTTTCCACAAAATAAGCCACGAAAATTTGAGCTTATACACCACATAATCAGTAGATTAACAACACGAATTCCCCCTGTGCTTTGGTGCCAATTGTTAACATTAGATCCACCTTATAACACATGATCCGGAGGCATGGTAAAGTGAAAGAGAAATTGTGCCATGTTTATTAGAGAGAAAGGATATGAGATGGGAAGTTGTGTGTGTGTTAGTTGAAAGAAAAAAGGAGAAAAACACACACATACACACTTTTTACAAAAGTGAGCTTCACCCCTCCATGGAAGTATGGAGGGGGTATTTATAGTCCCTGGCTTTACTAGCTAAACTAACCCGACAGGAATATAAATGATAAATGTAATTCCAGATAAGTCACCATATTTTAGGGCTAACATAAATAGATGTCTTCGCTGGAAAATTTTCTTTGGGGATTAATGAAGATAGAATAAGCTTTGATGTAATGAGAAAAGGTCATGATTTTACGAATCCTAGTGAAATAATTTTCATGGTTAATTCTGGCCTAATTAACAGACCTCAATCCCCTGCGCAAAGTAATAATCAAATCGATTATGAAGAATCAGGAAACTGGGACGATAGGTCCCCTAACTTAGGTGGTCAAAAGCATAAGAAACAAAAAATTAATTTAGATGAGAATGTTCCTAGAGAACACTTTTGTAACCCTATAAAACATAATATCAAGGAACAAGCCAAAATGTGGCCATCCTATGACCCCGACAAAAAAATGTGTAATGGTGGGGTATCTAAAGCTGGGAATTTAAGGTTTTGGTACTGCAACTACGATAGTGAGAGAAGTAATATAAAAGGAAAAGGACTATCCTTTCCTGATTTCCTTTTAGCAAAATATAGAAAAAACCAAACTAGTACCTTAGTTTGGGACAATAGATACGCTGAATGGTGTGATATTTGCCCCTCATCGAAGTATCCTCTCAAGAATTAAACAAACCGAGACCTAGTGATTATACCTTTAGGGAATAAACATTGATTAAGGTCAGGCATACTGACATCAGTGAACCTGTGAAAAAAGCACTATTAAAATTATGGTTAATTGTTTGTTTCTAAGATGACTCGGCTATTGTAAATAACCCGACCCATATGAGCTTTGATGATTACAAGTGGGAATTCAATTTATAAATCGATAAGCTAGCTGATGAGTACGAACTTGAAATAGGGAAGAAAGGACACATTCTCGATAACATATGGGAATATTGTAACCAAGTGCATAATAAAAATTATGGGTTACATAATCATAAGTTCGAAAATGAAGAGCATGAGGAAATAGGAATAGAGGACAAAGACTATCATCCACCAGAAGTACAAGTAGAAACTTTTGAGGTTAAGAAATACTCATTTGAAGGTAGACAAAGTTTCATCTGTGTTTCCAAAGACTTGGATAATGTTTTATCTCTTGGAAGGAAGAACATATCTAAATTTAAGGAAATGATCCGAAAGGAAGTAGAAAACAACAAAACGTAGAATAAGCACGAGTTTAACTTAAAGACTCGTTAATAAACAAAAGTACTTGTCGGGAGACAACCAGTCCTTTATTTAAATGAAATTTCGTTTTTGTATTAGTTGGTTTGCATGTTTCTTACTTTGTTTTGCAGAATCCAAAAGCTAGGAGGTAATCATCGAGACTGGCTTGACTCATAATCATGTGGTAACCTTGCTGAATCTGTAGTAGTTACGGCGTAACGAATTTATTTTACGCCGTAACCACTGTAGTTATGATGTAATCCATTTCATGGTTATGCCGTAACGCCTTATAACTTAAAAATTTTACCACTTGATTAAGACGTAACCACCGGAGTTACGCCGTAACCTCATCTGAAATCATAAGAAATTTAAGTTGTTTAATATGTCCTAAACTTGTATACGTAAAATTGGACTTGTGGGTTATGTTATCTGGAAGCCCTCGCTGAGACTAAAATCGTCCACTTGGGCCACAAGACAAACACCTGTTGGTTTAAAAGGCTCCTCTCGTATTTTTCTCTTATTTCATATGCTAATTGCAACCGTGATTCCTACGAAAGTGAGTTAGGTTTGTATTTCCTAAATATTTCATAATTCTTGTAGAACGATTTTATGGTTTGGTTGGTTTTTGTGATCACAGGGGATAAAGAGCTTGCGGGAAGACGAAGATAATCTAAAAGATTTTCGCCAAATTTCAAATATCGAAGCAATGCTCAAAGAGTTTCTTGTCTTAATTTTACTCTTTCCTTTTTATTTCATTTCCTTAAAGTAAAATAGGGACATTATACAAATCAAGTGGGGGGATGGGAGTAGAATTAATACTTGACGTATGTTTTGCCTTTGATTTTCTAGTTTTCTTTGAAAATTATGCCAATTTTTAAAAAAAATTGACAAAATTTTCTTAAATAACTAGAATTAATCTTTGACGAATGTACATTACCCTTTATTATTACTTGGTGAGATTTAAGCCTAATATTCCGTTTCCATCATATTATTCAAAAATCCACCAAAATATTGAGTGTGCCGGTAGTATTGTAGACTTTAGAACTTGGCATGTACATCATTTCGAGACCTAATTGATTAGCAGGAATAGATAGTTCAAGAAGGCAACACTTAGGAAATCACCCAAATAGCCTATATGTGTGTGTTTATCGACTTGTTACACTGACTTGTTGACCTCCCGTGATAAACCCTTTTGTTGCACTCATTATTAGTGCAAGATACCCCTAGATCACCCTTGTTAAACCAATCTATGTTTTCACCTAATGTTATATGTTTCGTTACACCATTTCGCCTTAACCTACCTTGTAGTCTATAGTTATCTTTGTGTTGAAATTTCTGGCTACTTAAGTCCATGGTTCGGGGAAATGGGAACGAAAATTTTATGTGTTCGTGGAAGACCAATCAGTTATGATCTACAAAGACCCCCTATATCACCACTTTTGACATTGTTTATCTTAAGTGGGGGGATGTGCGTATTGTACCAAATGTTACAGGGGCAATAATAAAAAAATATAAACTCATGTAGCATTTGTATGTTTTAAAAGAATGTAAATGAAGAAAAGATGGTGCAACTAAAAGCCACCCATGTGCTAAAGAATATAAAGATGGTGCAAATTAAGTAAAAAATGGAGCTATTAGCCCATTATTGCACCATAACATCTCAAAAAAATGGAGCTAGTAGCCCATTATTAGGTCATACCAATACTTATGAAGAATGGAGCTAGTAGCCTATTAATTGAAGATCAAATTTTTGGACTTAGACTCTTGGACCCATGGATGGACAGTAGCTAGTTATAATAACATTAGATTTCTTTAGACTATTTGTTTTGTGTTTTTATATTAACAACCATTAAATGTGTATCCCATGACTATCCTAACCCTTTATCACCCTTTAAAATCATATTACCCTTGTTGCCTTTAAGAGTTATTTAGACCCTAATTCTAACTGGTGCAGATTTATGTACTTTCCAAGCTTATAATAGAATGCATGCTATGACTGTGCAATTGAGCGATCACCTCGAAAATGTAACACTTAGAGAGCTGAGTGACTTTTTACCCTCTTTTCGTGAGGTGTTCGACTTTGATGTTTTCTAGCATAAGTGTTTTATAGATTTATTTCTTGAAGTTATTCTCGAGAAATCTTTTTATGAAATGTTTTAACAGGTTCTACTTGAGGGCAAGCAAAAGTCAAATGGGGGGATATTTGATAACATCAAATATTTAATATTTTTTTGTTGCAAAATACTCCCTATAATACCTGCAAATGTTTCACTAACACTCAAAAATGAGATATTTCTATCATTTTGTAGTTTTTAGGTGAAATGCAGGAAAGTGACAAGAAATAAGGGAAAAGGGACTCAAAGTGTAAATATTTGAATTATGTTATGGCGCAACACTAAATATGATTACGCCGTAACATATATTAAGCAAGTACGAAGATCAAGGACAACTTTATGGCGTAACACCATATCTAGTTACTCCGTAAACATGAATTTGGAAGGAAATCTTACCCAAGATAGAGTTACGGCGTAACACCCTATATGGTTACGCCGTAACCATGAAGATCCACAAATATGGAAGGAAGATCATATACTTATGGACATTATTTGAAGGTTACGGTGTAACACCATATCTGGTTACGCCGTAACAACTGCTTAAATATGGAATGCCGTGTAATAAGGTTACAGCGTAACACATTCATAAGTTACGCCATAACAGGTTCGATACCTATAAATAGAGGCCTCATTCAAGCTATTCTGTTGGGATTCTTAATTTGATGAGATAAAATAAATAAAAAATGAAACGTAAGAACTAAATCTAGCATATCAGAATTCTACAAGTTGGTAGAGAATTATGAAGATTTGGTCAAAGATTTACAGGATAAAGATAAGAAAGTATTTGAATTAGTTTAATTAGTTTCCTTATCATATTGATTTTCTTCTTTTGTAAGTCATGATCTCTCCCTATATAAAGAGATCATAGACATAGGTTTTAGATATATAGTAGAGTCGACTGATGAGAGTCGAATAGTAAAAGGTGTGTGTACACCATAGTTAGATAGTTAGTTGGTGTAGCCCCAAGATTGTCTTTGGGGAAAGAGGGAAACGTATGAATAATAAAACATTGTTAAACATCATTGTTCTTATTGTTATTATTCCGCTGCATATTGTTAATCTTTGATGTTTATAATCCTAGATAAGATCTAACCCATCTCAAGCTTAAACGATCTTAGAGTCTATCAGATTATTTAGACTTCACAATTGGTATCAGAGCCATGTGGCTCTCGATCTAGGATCTACAAGGTTTTTGAAGAAACCCTAAAAACCCTAATTTTCAAGAAATCATTTTAGGTAAAAGTCTTAATAGGGTTTTGAAGATAAGTTGCTATAACAAGTGTTTATAATCGTCATCTCTACCTGTTATGGGTATGCAATATGATTGTAAATCATTGTTACTATTTGGTTTTCTTTTTCGATAATTTCAAATTAGTGAATTCGGTGAAGTTAGGTTTAAATAAACACTAAATCGGTAAAGCAATATTTTTGGTGATGGATCTGGCTTCTTTGGTATACAATTGTTATTCTGATCATCATCATGGAGATAGGGTTTTAATTATGTTCGTTGTTGTTCTACTAACCACAAAGCGATCCATGAGGTTTCGTTAATTGTTGTCTAATAATCATGGAACTCTTAAAACCCTAAACGATCTTCACAACAATGTTATGGATCATTGTGTTTTGGCTGTTGTTCTTTATCATCTTATTTTGTGGATCTGATTGTTGTTAGCAACTCGAGTAAACACTAAGCTGTTAGAGTTTAGTTGGTATGAATTTATGAAGAGATGGGAACTACAAACCTTGACATGAGGGTACAGTGATTTTGGTGTATGGAGGTTGCCTGGTGTATGCTGGTGATGGTATGTAAATGACAACAACACTAGAGAAGGGATTGATACAGAAGTTGTGATTGCTAGGTCACATATGGGTATTTAAATGATACAGAAGTGGTGCTGTTCGTTGGTTTGGATTTAATGGTTTTTTATATAAAAATGGGCCATGGACTGTAAAACTGCCAAGGAACGTTTGTGCTGCTATCATAATTTTAATACTGTTCATGGATTAGTACTGCTTAACGTGCATGAAAAGCAGAAAGTATAAGTGAAAGATTGGGCCAAAAGAGGATTCGTTTTGTTTTTAACAGTTGGTTTTGATAAATACAATGTATCTTTGGTACGTTTTTAGTCTTTTAAATCCGTTTTTAATGGAAAATGGTATGTGTAATTAAGCACATACCAGGGCTCAAAAGAATTAGTATTGTGCGTGCTTAAGGTTTTAATATTGTTCGAAGTAAGTTTGTACTGTCAAAGAAAAATGTGTACTGCTCCGAGAAGAAGTTTATACTGTTAGTATTATCCGATATCGGACAGTATATGATTTTTGTTCTCGGTTAATCAGAAGTTCTTGGAGACAACAGAGATGGATAACACACATAGAAGGTTTTTGGTTTTAAATGTTCTTAAATGGTTAATGGTTCATTTTTGGATTATTTGAATTAATTGATTACGAAGAAGATTGTTTATCACTTATTTGACGGTGAAGTGGAATTATTTGGGTTTGTGTTCTTATCATATCTCAAATGGCTTACAACATTTAGAGATAACTTGTTCGTGCTTAGAAACGATGTGACGAAGACATGACGAATCTAGCAAAGGTGTGTGATTTACAAACTTATGGTTCTCAATGCTACATTTGCTATCACTTTGGTTATGTGTCTCATAGAAGATGAAGATTTTGTCAAGAAGTTGTGATCTACTTATACTTTGGTCTTGGTGTGAGTTTGACGTCATGTGGATAGTACAAGATATAAGATATAAGTTTGGGTTATTCTACTTCTACATCAAGTTTGTTATACTTAGTTTTCTTCATCAGTAATCATTACAGAGAGCCTACAGAATTGAAGATGTTCATGCACTGTTTTAGGGGAAGGTCATTACTACTGCTAGTCATTGTAATACGTGCAGTTTCCAACTTTCTACCCTGCTTGAGTTCATTATTTGTATTGAACTTTATGGAGGGTAATTTGAGTCAGTGGAAAGCTTGGATTAAAAGTATTGATATATGATGTGTGGTTGTGAAGATCAAAGTTGTATACAGCCCCCTATTAGATGAAGACAAAAAGGGGAAGATGATTATATGAAAAGAAAATTATAGATCCTGTGGTAGCTTGGCATGGAGAGTTTAACTTAAGGGGAAGATCTTAAGTTAAGGGGAAGCAGTTAGCAGTTTACAAAGGAAGTTTTATTTCATTCAGGGAGATGATTACATCTCAACTTCAAGGGAAGCTTTGGCTTTATGATGAAGTTCGTACACGACTTTGTTTGTTTTGTCATCATCAAATAGGGGAAGATTGTTGGGATTCTAGATTTGAGGAGACAAAATAAATAAAAGAATGAAACATAAGGACTAAATCTAGCATATTAGAATTCTACAAGCTGGTGGGGAATTATGAAGATTTGGTCAAATATTTACAAGATAAAGATAAGAAAGTATTTAAATTAGTTTAGTTAGTTTCCTTATCATATTGATTTTCTTCTTTTGTAATTCATGATCTCTCCCTATATAAAGAGATCATAGACATAAGTTTTAGATATATAGCAGAGTCGACTGATAAGAGTCGAATAGTAAAAGGTGTATGTGTACACCATAGTTAGATAGTTAGTTGGTGTAGCCCTAAGATTGTGTTTGGGGAAAGAGGGAAACGTATGAATAATAAAACCTTGTTAAACATCATTGTTCTTATTGTTATTATTCCGCTGCATATTGTTAATCTTTGATGTTTATAATCCTAGATAAGATCTAACCCATCTCAAGCTTAAACGATCTTTGAGTCTATCAGATTATTTAGACTTCACAATTGGTATCAGAGCCATGTGGCTCTCGATCTAGGATCTACAAGGTTTTTGAAGAAACCCTAAAAACCCTAATTTTCAAGAAATCATTTTAGGTAAAAGTCTTAATAGGGTTTTGAAGATAAGTTGCTATAACAAGTGTTTATAATCGTCATCTCTACCTGTTATGGGTATGCAATATGATTGTAAATCATTGTTACTATTTGGTTTTCTTTTTCGATAATTTCAAATTAGTGAATTCGGTGAAGTTAGGTTTAAATAAACACTAAATCGGTAAAGCAATATTTTTGGTGATGGATCTGGCTTCTTTGGTATACAATTGTTATTCTGATCATCATCATGGAGATAGGGTTTTAATTATGTTCGTTGTTGTTCTACTAACCACAAAGCGATCCATGAGGTTTCGTTAATTGTTGTCTAATAATCATGGAACTCTTAAAACCCTAAACGATCTTCACAACAATGTTATGGATCGTTGTGTTTTGGCTGTTGTTCTTTATCATCTTATTTTGTGGATCTGATTGTTGTTAGCAACTCGAGTAAACACTAAGCTGTTAGAGTTTAGTTGGTATGAATTTATGAAGAGACGGGAACTACAAACCTTGACATGAGGGTACAGTGATTTTGGTGTATGGAGGTTGCCTGGTGTATGCTGGTGATGGTATGTAAATGACAACAACACTAGAGAAGGGATTGATACAGAAGTTGTGATTGCTAGGTCACATATGGGTATTTAAATGATACAGAAGTGGTGTTGTTCGTTGGTTTGGATTTAATGGTTTTTTATATAAAAATGGGCCATGGACTGTAAAACTGCCAAGGAACGTTTGTGCTGCTATCATAATTTTAATACTGTTCATGGATTAGCACTACTTAACATGCATGAAAAGCAGAAAGTATAAGTGAAAGATTGGGCCAAAAGAGGATTCGTTTTGTTTTTAACAGTTGGTTTTGATTTTCATGGCTAACATGGGATGTGAAGGTTCACGTGTATGTTAATACTGCCAACATAATGTTAATACTACTGTTTAGGCTTAAAAGAATTAGTACTGTGCATGCTTAAGGTTTTAATACTATTCGAAGTAAGTTTGTACTATCAAAGAAAAATTTGTACTGCTTGCTATGTCCGAGAAGAAGTTTATTCTGTTAGTATTATCCGATATCGACCAGTATATTGATTTTGTTCTCGGTTATCCAAAGATCTATGGAGACAAACAGAGATGGATACCACACAAGAAGGTATTTTGGATTTAAATGTTCTAAATGGTTAATGGTTCATTTTTGATAATTCGAATTAATTGATTAAGAAGAAGATTGTTTATCACTTATTTGGACGGTTAAGTGAATTATTGGGTTTGTGTTTTCTTATGATATCTCAGAAAGGCTTACAAAAAACATTAGAGATAACTTGTTCGTGCTTAGAAACGATTGTGACGAAGAACATGAACGAATCTAGCAAAAGGTGTTTATTACAAAACTTAGGTACTCAATGCTACATTTGCTATCACTTTGGTTATGTGTCTCATAGAAGATGAAGATTTTGTCAAGAAGTTGTGATCTACTTATACTTTGGTCTTGGTGTGAGTTTGACGTCATGTGGATAGTACAAGATATAAGATATAAGTTTGGGTTAGTTCTAACTATCTACATGCAAGTTTTGATTTATACTTAGTATTCTTCCATCAAATATTACAGATAGCCTAACAGAATTGAAGATTTCATGCAATGTTTTAGGGAAGTCATTACTACTTGCTAATATGTGTTTAAATACTCAACGCTAGTTTACACGTTCCTCTACTAGCTTAGTTAAGTATTTGTATTAACTTCAGGAGGGTAATTTGAGTCAGTGGAAAGCTTAGATTAAAAAAGTCTTGAAATAGATGTTGGTGTGAAGATCAAAGTTTGCATAATAGTCCCTATTGGATGAAGACAAAAAGGGGAAGATGATTATATGAAGAGCAACTTATAGATCCTATGGTAGCATGGCATGGAGAGTTTGGCATGGAGAGTTTAACTTAAGGGGAAGATCTTAAGTTAAGGGGAAGCAGTTAGCAGTTTACAAAGGAAGTTTTATTTCATTCAGGGAGATGATTACATCTTAACTTTAGGGGAAGCTTTGGCTTTATGATGAAGTTCGTACATGACTTTGTTTGTTTTGTCATCATCAAATAGGAAGATTGTGGGATTCTTGATTTGATGAGTACAAAATAAATAAAAAGAATGAAACAAAGGACTAAATTCTAGCATATCAAATTCTATACAGTTGGTGGAGAATTATGAAGATTTGGTCAAAGATTTACAAGATAAAGATAAGAAAGTATTTAAATTAGTTTAGTTAGTTTCCTTATCATATTGATTTTCTTCTTTTGTAAGTCATGATCTCTCCCTATATGAAGAGATCATAGACATAGGTTTTAGATATATAGCAGAGTCGACTGATGAGAGTCGAATAGTAAAAGGTGTATGTGTACACCATAGTTAGATAGTTAGTTGGTGTAGCCCCAAGATTGTGTTTGGGGAAAGAGGGAAACGTATGAATAATAAAACCTTGTTAAACATCATTGTTCTTATTGTTATTATTCCGCTGCATATTGTTAATCTTTGATGTTTATAATCCTAGATGAGATCTAACCCATCTCGAGCTTAAACGATCTTAGAGTCTATCAGATTATTTAGACTTCACATATTCCGACATCACTTCCTCCACATCTAATTGGAGAGGCGACTTAGGCTCTGAACCTTCAAAGAATTCCACCTGGAGTCTAAGGGAGATCACACTTTATATACTTTTTGTATTTAATCATTCAAATACAAATACTATAAGAATTATGAGCTTTCAATCTACGATTTCTTCTATTTCTTGCTGTGTTTCCGTTACCATGAGCAGCTAAGCACTTAAAGTGATGGCCTAGTTATGTAGTTACTTTTGTTATGATTGTTTCCTGTTAGATTATGGTTTTGTTAGATATTCTTTGACTATCGTGTAACCCTTGGTTTTGGTAGTACTGGTGGTTTGGACCTTGCTTGCCCTATTATTAGATTATCTAGTCAATATGGGATCCATCGGGTACTAGGGAGGATCTATGACTCTGACCCATAGTGTAGGAACTAACCGGTCTCCGCACTTATCACTCAATATACTTAAAAAGTACAAGAACTCTTTTAGAGGAAGTTAATAATCTGTATAGGTTATTAGATAAGTTTTGGGAATAGTTGGAATTAATCACTTCAACCTGGATATCCTACCTCCTATACGAT
>BQNB010035520.1:0-21299 GCA_026074375.1 Tanacetum coccineum
GAAATCGACCGGGGTCACCTAGCTTTTCGGGAAGCTTTTTAAGGACAACCGCACTACAATTTTCATTCAATGGCGTTTTGGTCAACTTAATTAACTTGTCTTTGTTATTAAGCATCTTTTTGAACATTGGAGCAAACTTTGGCATATGAATGAGAGCATCCGCGAAACTTAGCTCAAAGTGAAGATTACGGAAGATTTCCATAAACTTTGAAGCTAGGATATCATCCTTTTCACGAATCTTTTGTTAGCATTGATCGGTGGGACAACTATAGCATTGATCGGTGGGACAACTATAGCATCTTCATAACCTTTAATAGGTGCTTGTAACATTTGGGCCATTGTTCGATTGTCGGCCATTGGAACAATGTTTTGTTCAACAATTGGTTCAACCGGAAGAGTTTGTTGTTGTCGACGTCTTCGAGATTGCGAACGAGTGCGCATAAAAAGGAAAACTAACAATTAAAAAGCAAAACTTTACACTAAAAATTTAATTTTTTTTTTTTTTTTTTACGGTTACACGAAAGAGACTTAAACCAAATAATCAACTACTTCACGGTAGCTCTTGAAAATTTCTTTTCAAGGTGAGCCGTACTTGGTAGAGACACAAAAGGCAAGTGTTAAATCTTTGATTGCGATTTGGGAACAATTGCAAGTTCACCGGAAATTGAAATGATAATATCTCAATAGAAGATATTATTTGTTGGTGTTCGATTACCAACTTTGTTTATTTTATTTTTTTTTTATTTTTTTTTTTTATCTTTTACTTATACTAAAAAGAAAATGAAAATATTTTTTTTACTTTTTATATTTTTGATTTTTTTTACTTTTTAATTTTTAAAACAAGTATGAAACTTTCGAGGACGAAAGGATCTTCAAACCAAATCAACAAACACAAAACGTAGGAATCGTAAACACTAGTCCCCGGCAACGGCGCCAAAAACTGATTCGGTAGTTTTACACACGTAAAATATATAATAATAATACTACTTAGGTAAATTCCAACTATTCACCTTTAACCAAGGTAAAAAGTTAAGACTTACAAAAATAATATAATATATATAATATACGTAAGTTTGACCGGGCAAGTATGATCACCCGGGTCGTTTCCCCAACGACTAGTGAAATTGAAACCACGTTTAGGTTCGGATCCTGATTTGAATGAAGCAAAGATATTTTGGATAAGCTATTACTACGAAATTAAGAAGCGACAAATAATGACAATTAAACAAGTAGACAAACTAAAATTTCACTAAATAAAGAAAAGTTGCCGAAAATTATTAAAAATAAAAGCCCTAATTTTTATCTTTTTATAAAAGTTTAATTGAACTAATTAAAACTTAACCCTAATTATTAATTAAAACTTAATAAACTAATTAAAAACTTAACTAATGGACTAATATTGCAAAGAGGAAAAGGACTAACGGGGAATCTAACAAATTAACGGAGGGACTAACTGAAAAACAACTAAGATTGAAAAGTTACACTTTCTACCCTGAGAATCTACCCCGATAACAAGCTTATGTCCCAAATAAGTTGAATTTTGAAAAGTGCTTAAAATGGAAAAACTCAAAGAAGCAAAGTTGTAGAGGAAACTAGGGAACAAAATTAATAAAAGCTACTTGGGCTGAAACTCACAAATAAGCTCTCAAAGAGCTTATCTTTAAGCTGTTACAGAAAGGAGGGCTTTTCCCTTGGTTTTAGAAAATAAGCTATAGAAATCTCAAAAAAATAGATCAAATTGTAAAATATGAAAGTAGTTCTAAGAGCTTATGATATGCTTAATCTATAACTGAAAAGGAAAAAAACTAAGCTTAAAGAACTTTTATGCTACTGAATTGATCATTAAGTAAGCAAATCAGGAAATAACAAAGTAACACAATTTCAAATGAGCTTTAAGGCTTATTAGGGTAAACTATACTCTAAAACTTTATAAGGACTTATAAACTACTTATAATTATTCTATTAAGCTAGAAAATCTAGATCCTATAAGCTAAATTATCAATTTTAATCCTAAAGTTCTATAGTAATGTTTTTGGAGTTTTAAGGTTTTTATGACTTTTGACGCTATTAAACTAGTAAATTAAGCTAGAAATTGCAAATAAAGACTTAAAATGTATTAAGCTCTATGAAAATTTAATCCTACTGAATTTGATAAGCTAAATCTTAAAATTTACTTATCTGAATTAAGCTAAGAACACAGCAGTACTAACTTACTGGTTAAGTACTGTAGTGTAAATGTTTCATCAGTACTTTCACTTGCAAGTAATGTGGTGCAATTTTGACTTTTAAAAAAAACTAAATAGCAATGAAAATAGCTAGAAATTAATATCAATCTAAATAAGCTGAAACTAACTTAATTCTACTGAGATTAAATCTAACAGTACTAACTTGTGGAAAGCTAGTACTAAATTGGAGGTTAGTAAACTGGTAGTGTGTAAAGGCCCAGCGTATAACTTATGTTAATATGTTAGTGCAATAAGAGTTGCACTAACCAATCACTCCTTAAAAAACCATGACAGAATTTGAGGAAATGCTTTTAAGAAATCTAATGAACAAAATTAAATACAGTAAAAACTTGGCTTTTAAACAACCTTATCAAATATGATTTTAAAAACTGAATATGCAAATATTCTAAGATCTTTCCTAATTAAAACTAATATTTTTGGTTTTATTGAGTTTTTATGACTGATATGAGTAACTAATGATTATAACTATGGATAGCAAAAACAGTTAAAACAAACAACTTTTAAGGACTAGAGAGACATTAAACACTAATAAGCAAAAGAGTATAAGCAAATATGCAATATTAAGTATATACTATAAACTAAGCAATTTTAAAACTGAAAAATTAGAGATGGAATAAAAAAGAGAAATCACTGATCCTTTAGCTAAACAAAGAGAACCAATAAAGGCAGCTACTAGCTCTCTAGCTTATGATAAGCTAGAGTATAAGTGCTTTGGGATCTTTCCAAGGTAAGATCCCCTTCCAAAAAGCTTTGGTCACAATAGATCCATATGAAGATTAAACTGATTTAAGGTTTAGATAAGATTAATACTAAATTCAAACAGCTCTATTTCAGCTTATAGACTGAAAGAGCTTAATAGGAGCTTATTGAAATAATTTGACTTAAGAAGAAAGCTTTATAAAATGAGATTTAAAACACTAAAACTGGATTTTTCATGATTAAAGGAAGCTGATTAATTCACTTGGAAAAAGGAAAATTACATAAAATTAAAATACGAATTTAACAAAATTACTAAAAACTAGATAAAAAGTAAAGACTCTCTTTGTGTGTGTGAGAAGTGAGGCCTATTTATAGTGCCAAGCTGAAGCTTCTAGGACCTCTAGCCCTGCTCTCCCAAGAGCTTATGTCTACAAGCTCTGGCTTATTTAGAATAAGCCAGTGAGATCCATGGACCCTTCCAGGTTTGGTCCATCATCCTTATTTAAGCTGTGGTAAATTTAGGGAAGTATTTGAGTATGATAAAGCTTATTTAAACTTTTTGAGCTTAAATGAGCAGCTTATGAGTAGCTTAAGAGCTTTAGAGCTTATTTTAACAAAACAGAGCTTATTTAACCATTTTATGAAAAACAAAATACACAATTCAGAAACTTAAACTTTTATTAATAAAAGATGCTGATTACAAAAGTGAAACTTGAAATTACATTAAGCTAAACGTTACTTGAAAGGAAAATTACAATTTAAAAAGCTACTTAAAAAAACTACTTAAAACTACTCCTAGATGCCTTTTGTGAGTGAGGCATCACTTGTATTTATACTGCTTGAGAGAAGCTTCTAGGTCCCAAATTCTGTTAAACGCTCCCCTTAATCCTGGCCCTTCCTTCATCTCTAATCATTGGCTCTCCTGTTAACACCGTTGGATCAATTTTGGAGCACACGGATTGCCAGCGTGGCAATCCTTGTGTCAGACCCTTTTGTGCTTCTTTTACAAGTAATTTAGTGTAAAAACCCACTTGTTGATGTGCTTCTTTGATAATCCCGCGTGTCATTCTTTGTATACTTGGACCAATCAAAGGCTTTGGTGTGACGTTTTCTTTGCCAGCTTGTCCCTTGGTACTTGAATTGTTCTTCCACGTCATTAATTTTCATTTACCCTTTGATTCGAGGTGAGGTTAAACGAGGAAGATGGTGAACAGTAAAAACCACTTTTCCCGCGTATTTCTTTTTATAAGGGTGCGTTTGATTTCTTTTGACCCGGGCTTTTACTCGTTGACTTTGGGCTTATATATAAAGGATTGGGCCATGGGTGTGTTTTGGGCTCGGGTAAAGGGTAACCGGTTATGGTTTTGGGTTTTAATAATCTTTTATAAAATAAAGAGATAACGGTGTTAGGGTTTAGGGTTTTTTAATGTGAATTTGGTTTAACATTAAGGGAAAATTTGGGTAATTTGAGGGTTTTTGTCTTCTTGTAGTTTACCAATGTTGACCAATGGTTGACTTTGGTTGACCTTGAAAGCATTCTCCCAGCTCTTGTACACTCTATCCATTCCCGTGTCCGTGTTTGTCCGGTTTTGACCGTTTTCTTATGATATTTGCAATATCCGTACCTACATAATCACAAAGACAAGACAAGCAATATACAAGCATTTTAAGCACAATTTTGTCTTTTATGGGTCATTTTTGATATAAAACGGATATGTGTTTTCACACATATCAATTTATCTGAGGATTTATCCGATATTAAAAGTGAGTGTGATATGCCCTTTTGTGATGATTTTATGACTTTTTCTAATCCTCTCTTTGATTCTAACAACGATTGTACCTCTAATGATGACGAGACACTTTTTGATGAGGACGTTCCAGAAGAAAATTTCAAAATTTATTCGAACCCTCTTTTTGATGAAGAAATCATTTCTACTAAGATAGATCCGCATCACTTTAATGTAGAATCTGATCTTATAGAATCTTTGCTTAATCGAGATACTTCGATAGTTTCTTCTCCTAAGTTTGATTCTCTTCTCGAGGAGTTCTCCGGTGAACTCGCTCATATCGATTTGATTTCTCCAAAAATTGATGAAGCCGACTTTGATCCAAAGGAAGAAATTCGTCCTGTTGAGAAATTATTGTATGATAATTCATCTCCTCGACCTCCGAAAGAACTTAATTCTAAAAATTCTAATGCTGTAATCGAATCTTTCTCTCATCTCCTATCCCCGTTGAGGATAGTGACTCTCTTATGGAGGAGATTGATATTTTTCTTGCTCCGTATGACTCGATACCACCGAGTATTGAGAATGATGACTATGACTCGGAAGGGGATATTCTTTTTCTTGAAGAATTGCTTAGCAATGATTCCCTTTCCCTTCCTGAATACGAGTCATTTCAATTTGATCGTTATTATGATCCATCATCTCCTCGTCCTCCTGCGAAACCACCAGATGATGATGGAATTCACTTTGCTATTAAGCCCGATACGGGAACTTTAACTACTAAAGTGGTGGATGATATTTCTGAACATTATGTTCTTATGCCTAGTATTTTACCCACCCATCCCACCCATTGTCCAGTGATTGACACTTTGCTTCTATTTTCATCCGAAATTGAGGACAAAGTTTTCAATACTGGTATTCTTGCTTCAAATGAGGTGAAATCTCCTCATCTCTTATCTCGTCGGGCTTTAAAGCTTTCCAGCTCATTTCTGATTTTTCTGAAAGACCGATGATGATTTATGGAGGGAACATTCCTATCTTGGATGTTTCGCTTCTCCATTTTTATTCTCCTTGACCAGCTCAAGTATGGGGGATCGAGTCAAGCTTAGTGACTCATTAATAAACAAGCACTTCGTGGGTGGCAACCCATGCTTATCCTAATATAATTATAATAATAGTAATGAATAAGTGTGACGTGAGGAGGTTCGCCTCTTCCTTTCTCATGTTTCGTGGTTTGTGTTGTATGTCTATGATTGTCCCGGATTATAAAGACTCTCGTGCTCATGGTTTTGTCCTTCGTTCACTCGAGCTTCAATTCTTAGCATGACTATGGGAATCCAATATCCTAAATCTTATCGACTAACGTTTATCTGTGAGCATACTTAATAAACGACTTTAGATTTACGTAGAGACCCTTCTTAAAACATTGAGGACAATGTTTAGTTCTAGTATGGGGGGAATCTATCGATTTGATTGTGCCTGCATTCGTTTGTTTTCAACGTAATTCCCGTTTTTTTTCCACCAAAATAACCAAAAAAAAATTTTTTTTTCAAAAATAAAAATAACTATTTTGTCGCAATGTTGCGACTTCCTGCTAGTTAGAATAAAATAAATTTTGGACACGATCGGGCGTGTTGAGCTCTTAGCTTTGTCCCTTAAACCGTTATAAACTTGACTAAGCTAGTTTATTTGACTAAGCATTCGCGGATCTTTTTATTAAAGATTTTAAATTTGCGAAGAACGAGAAATGATAGAGTTAATTATGAGTTAGATGCTAAACAAAGATTAGTTGGATATCTTACAAGCTCATAAGCGTAGTTTGTGGCTTTTTCTCCCATAATCTCCTAACCTGACTAATAATAAGTGCTATTTTCAAAAATTAAACTTAAAACAACAATTTTTGAAGCTTTATTAATGTAGTCGATAACAATAATTTACTTAGTCTTAGTTTAAATTTTTACTTAAATTTTCTAAAAAGAAATTTTCTTTATATCGTGGTAATATAAAGTGTTAAAAAAATAGGCATTAATAATAAATAATAAAAACAATGTGGCTAATAAAAGTTTACTACTGCCTCTTGCCCGGTTCACAACCGATTGACAGTCTCAAAAGAAGGCCATAGTAAGAATAAATAATCCGAGACGATAAAAGTTTGCTGCAATCATCCGGCTCACAACCAATGTTGCAGCCTTAAAAAAAAAGTCCAGGGTTTTTCGAAGTCCGAATAAAGACACTGGATCATGGTCGGCTCCGCAATACCTGATGTGAACATTCGTTTAAAGGGTGGAGGTTATTAGTATAATTATATTAATGTTAAGTGTAATATATGTGATTTAATAAATATAGGGAAAATCTCTCTTTCTTAAATTTAAATATGCTTTTGAACTAAGACTATTATATTCGTTTTAAGAGTTTGGTTTTTCTAAATAAATTGTTTATTTGACGGGAAGCCTAAGAGTTTTTGAAATTGAAGGTCCGTGAGTTCCGATACTATTCTCTGTGGGGTGTCAAAAGCCTGGTCACCTAAGCCGGTCTCGGCTGGGATGTGCCGAGAAGAAAGTCGCTACATGGAATGATCTCGCCTTCAAAATCATAATTCTTGGGTGGAACGTGAAGCATAGAAATATTGCAATTTTCTTAAAAAGGTTGATCCATGGTTGAAATTCGAAATAAGCACATTCACCTAAGATATAATAATTGTCGGGAGTGAAAAGTTTCACAAGTTACAAGTATGAGTAGTGTTAGCATCTTAACTTATATTTAACGGTGATTTCATTTTTAAGCTTGGTTTGGGACAAGTGAAAAATCAGGGACGATGAATTTATCCTTTTGGGCATTTTAGGATTGAAGTGCTTCTTGTTCTATGACCCTAAAGGTTATGAAAATAACAAAAGTCTAGACATTCTAGTTAGAAAAAGAAAAAGGAAAAATATAAAAAATATGTGTGGTAATTAGTGTAAATATTTAAAAATGGTCAAAACGGGGCTTTTCAAAGCTAATGAATTCTTTAATTACCTTTGATGAACCACTTAGCTACTTTTCGAGGTAATTATCGAGGGGATTGGATTCTTAGTTTTCTCTAAGTGGTTACTTATAAGCATTGCGTGAGGACACACAATGAGTTTAGTAGGGATTTGGTATGTGTTTAATACACAAACCTTTTGACACTAATAAAAAACGAGCTAAAAGACCAATATTGACCAAAAACGGACATAAAAATGCCAAATATAATTTTTGTTTGCTTTGTATAATTAACAGGTAAATGATATCCATAAAAGACAAGCAACACAGCCCAAAATAGACAAAACCAAGCACGCGAATGGAAAGAGCATGAAAAGACAAAGTCAAAGGCGTATTTATTTTTTAATGCCAGAGTTCCGTATCCATTTAATGGGTCGGGTCAACCCCATTAAATTTTATACCAAACTAAAATAATAGGCCTAAATCCATTTACCATTATCCATTATATCAAATCCATTATCCCGGCCCCCCCAGCCGACCCAAAAACAACCAAAAGCCCAAAAACGTTTAACAACCGTTAGCCATATTCCTCTTAAAGCCATTACACCGTTAGTCCTTGGGGACTAACACAGGTAGTCCCTATCCTTATACACCATTAGTCCCTACACCCAATTACCCCTTAGCTCCCGTTAACCCCTTATCCTTAGTATAAACCATTCTCACGCCGCAAATTCCCTATCACATTCACCCGTAACTCTTTTCCCTCTTTTTCTCATGCACCCAGACAACAACTCCACTTAACCCTACCTTCCCAAAAGGATGTCATGCTGGCAACCCCATGCATTTTTCATTAAGCTGGATGTGACATGGAACATAATCAAGGGCTGTGATTTGACTCCAAGAAGCACAAAGTGAAATGGAAGGCCTAGATTAAATCTCTCAAGTCTCTTACACAACAAGCACGAGAAGCACACCCTTGTTGGCAAGCCCTTCTATAAATAGATCAGGATTTCCTTTGTAAAAGCATTAGTTTAGGAGTAGAGTAGTTTAACTGTTTTATTGTCATTTAATATTCTGTAATTTCCTTTTCAAGCTTTGTAACTCTTTTAGTTTTTAATATAATTCAAGTTTATTTCAAATTCTATCTTCAAATTTGTTTTACATATTATGCAATATTATTCAAAATGCATTTTGGATCATACTTAATAAGCTCATAAGCTTTCACTCTTTCTGTTTTACTCTCAATCAGTATAAGCTTCTTCAAAGCTTTTACTTATTAAGCTTTTAATACATTAAATTCACCCCAAAAATTACCTCAGCTCATTTGGATGATAATTCGGATTTGGATGGGCTTATAGACAATACCAGCTTGTTTTCAACAAGCTAGAGCTTGTAGACAAGCTCTGTTAGTACGATTCACCCTTTGAACAATGATCCGGAGGCTTGGTAAAATGGAAAAGAAATTGAGCCATATTATTAGAGAGAAAAAGAATAAGAGATGGGAAGAGTGTGTGTTGTTGAGAGAAAACACACACACACACTTTTTACAAAAGTGAGCTTCACCCCTCCATGGAAGTATGGAGGGGGTATTTATAGTCCTAGTGACACATAAAACTATCATAGCTTGTCATTAGTAGTCCCTATGTGTCACGCATAAATAAACCTCATGAAATATCCGGATATGTCACCATATTTAAGGGCTAACAATCTTCCCACCAATATGTGGACACATACGGAATTACTTACAATGTTTCCTATCATGTACACAAATACAACAAAATAAAGTCGTCCCAAAGCACTTCCAAAAAAGCAGATATGTCTTCTGAGTTCTCCATGTCTTGAAACTTTTACTCCAGCTTTGGATACTTCATTGTCTTTACTTTTACAGGAACCAGATGTAGTATGCTGAACTGGATTAAACTTCCCCCCCAATTCCATGCAGCATGTCCATAGAAACAAGCTTCTTACATACAGACTCCTTTTTGGCGAGTTATCTGAATCAGCTTTCCCCCTAAACCAACAATCCTATCTTAAGCAGATTGAATAGATTAATGTACTTGAACAATCGTCTACATTGTCATCAAAGTCACAGCGAATTTTGTAGAAGACAAACACTACCAACACCACTGCTTCTTCTCATCAGGTGCTTGTGAATATTCGTTCCAGGGGTACCTGCGAGAAAATCAAGCAACTGTTCTTCTCACGTTTGCATAATACTTCATAAACCATACTAAACATTTTAGGGCTAACAAACTTCCCCCTGGAAGTTGACATGGTAACATCAAGGTCAATTAAATCCCAGATGTACACATTTTCCCCCATGATGGTTGCGAACTCTCGAAAGCATCATTGTCGTGTAATCATATACTCGAGAAGTTCAAGTCATAAGCACAAATCTTGATAAACAAAAGAACATTACCCTCTTGACTTCAAAACCGTAGAGAGATGAAGCAAGAATTCAAGAAACACTTTGGTATAAATCAAGGTCTTGTTAATTGAATGTCATCGAAGAACTTTGAAGATTTTGCTTAGACTGTGAAGTATCTTTGTCTTGGAATAGCACAAAAATACCCGTGAGAAGTGCTGATTACATCTCAACCTTTAAACTCTCTGGCTAACTTACCAACCTCGTATTCTGTCGGCTTATGTTTGTGATCAACGTTGTTGAAGTAAACCCATATACCAAATTTGAAAAAGAATGAAAATCTCCCCCCAAATTGTTACTTAAGCTTGCACTGTTTGATTAAAAGAACGGGTGCAGATTAGATCTTTCAGAATCTATACCCCACAACCTAAGTATGAGAAGTACGACAACACCTCTTGAAGTATCCCACATCGCCTTCTCTGCTGTGATCACTGAGTACTACAAACGTAACTCCTTTTAAGTGATAGTTATCCAATCATCATCCAACCACCACTTGACCGCGGAAACATGATAATCCACGTCTTAATCGAAGCTGTATACGTCAATGCAATGTCATCAATCGATAGAAAATAGTAGAAAGTCTCGATGATGAAATTAGTAGACGCCTTCGTGGAAATCCTAACTTCCAATGCTCAAATAAGGGAACCAAATCAATTTCGTGATCACATGTCATCTCGTAATCCAAATCCTCTAGCCTTTCGTCATTTAAGATGAATCTTTTCAGGATCGTTTTTGGGATTAAATTGTTGTTTGTGTGTGTGTTGTATGGTTGATTGTGTTTTATGAGTCTTGGTTCTTGATTGTGTGTTTGTTATGTGTTCTTGTTTGATTATAATATTCCCAAATTCGGAAATAAGGTTTCAAAACAGGTTTTTTCCAGGGTCCAAAACGCAATGACTTTTAGTCAAAAACGCAATGAAACCACATCATCAAAACGCACTAACTTTATCAAAACGCAATTGATAGAAAATTGGCAGAGTAACGTTAGTCAAAGACGCAATGTATTCTTCAAAACGCAAGCCGGTAATCAAAACGCATGAACCAAAACAGCAACCAATGTCAAAACTTAATGAGTCAAAACGCAGTGAGTCAAAACGCAATGAGCTCAAAAACCACCAATGTCAAAACGCAATGAGTCAAAACGCAACCAATGTCAAAACGCAATGAGTCAAAACGCAGTGAGTCAAAACGCAAAGAGACAAAAACCAACAGAAGGAAGTCAAAACGCAACAAGAAGACAATCCAAAACGCAACATGAATTTTGCCAGAGAGTCAAAACGCAAGACGAAATCTACCGTTTTTTCCACCTAAAATCGCCTATAAATTCGCCCTTATTTGACCTCTTAACTGATTCTCTGCACAATTTAGCTACCCTAGTGGGCCTAATCTTGCTTAATAACATAACCATTCCACAATCTAAGACACAAAAATCGGTTTGATTTTTTTATTGACTTCTTTACATTGACCACAAAATTTGATCTTGTTTAACCACAATAATCAGTAGTATAAACAACAACGGATTCCCCCAATGCTCTGGTTGCCAATTGTTAGTATAGATTCCACCCTTTGAACAATGTCCGGGCTTTGGTTAAAATGAAAAAAAAATTGAGCCATATTATTAGAGAGAAAAAGAATAAGAAGATGGAAGAGTGTGTGTTGTTTGAGAGAAAACACACACACAACTTTTTACAAAAGTGAGCTCACGACCTCCATGGCAGTATGGAGGTTGTATTTATAGTCCGAGTGACACAACGCAACTAACATACCTGTCATTATTAGTCCCTATGTGTCACGCTATAAATAAACTAATGTAATTCCAGATATGTCACCATATTTTAAGGCTAACAAGCTCTAAATGAGCATTTATGATCCTTGTTTGAGCTAGGATCAAGGTACACCATCTCTTTACTTTTTTTAGCTTAATTACCTTTCTGCTTAATATGTGCTTATTGTTGCTTATATATGCTTAATCTGTTTAATGATAGCTTAATATGTCTATTGTTTAGTTTAATTTAGTTTAGTTTAAGTTTTAAGTGAATCTGCTTAGTTATTAGTATAATTAGCTTATTAGTGTTGCTTATTTCATAGTGCTTATTTCTCAAAGAGTTTTACTTATTAGTCCTCTATATTGTTAGTTTTTCATATGTTTTAGCATTTTAAAGCTTATTGTGGTCTTATTTAGCCCAATTTAGGAACTGCTAGTTTTAAAGGGGTGTTTGGGTCAAGCAGTCTTAACACTAGTTAAGACTGTTTTGGCTGATTAAGTCATTAGAGCAGATTTCAAAAGCTCAAATGAGGTCTAAATAATGGTTTCACAAGCTAAATTAGGTCTTGATTAGTTTTGAAAGTGTTTTATCAAATGCCCAATCTTTAGACCTTATTTTTATTCTATACTAATTTGAGCCTTGGTTTCATAAAAAGAGTCCTTAGGATGAAGAATTTGAGTTCATAATTTGGCCTAAAAATGCATTAATTTGAATATGTTTTAAGTATATTTTATTTAGTTGAAGTTTTTCTAGAATTTTAGATTTAAAACAAGTCAAGTAAGATTAGTTAGTAGGTTTTTCTTTAGGGTCTGTTTATGCAGATAAATTGAGTTTGATTCATAGCTTAATTTTGGATAATTGTTGTTTTATTTAGCTTATTGCATGATAAGTTCCAGCTGTTTTGAGTTCTTTTTAAGATTGTCAAAATATTTTAGAGCCTTAAGATTTTGTTTCAATAAGTCATTAGCATAAAAAGTCCAAAAGCATAGAGTCATGTATGCAGTCTGATTTCATTTAAATTTCTAGTTTATTTACTGTTTTACTTAGCTCTATTCTAGTTTAGTCTTGCTTATTAAGTCTAGTGCTTTGTCTTCTTGTAGGTTTTAGCTTTAAAATTTGCTTATTGAGTCCAAAAAGCTAAATCAGTTTTAGCTTAAATGTCATTAGTCTTGATTTTCAAATCTGTCAGTTTTAAATAGCTTAAAATCTAGTTTTAGATTTCAAATTTAGGATTGTTTAAGTTTGTTTTAGCTTCTGAAATTTCTTGCATAAGTAGTTTGTAGTCTAAGCTTAATCTGTTTAAGCTTATTTTGAAGTTTTGTTTTCATTTGCTTAGCTTAATTTAGGGCTGAATTTAGCCATTTTAAAACATTGAAAAAAGCCAACAACAAGTAATCTGTCACTTTCATTTAGTCTGATTATTCTAGCGTGTATTCTTTAATCCTATTTGCTTGATTCTTGCTTTTATGTGCTTATTAGTGTCCAATCTTCATCTGTTTTCAATTTGTAGCTTAATTCTTTTGCTTATTAGTCCTTTATCTTAGCTTAAAAGTAGTGGTTTTACCTGTTTGACTGTTTTAGGTGTCTACTGTCTTAATGCTTTTTAAGTCCTTTTAAGCTTACTTTAGTTGCTTATTTATAATCTTTCATGCTCATTAAGTCTAGGGCTTGAATTGTTTTTAGCTTAAAGTCAGTTTTAGTGCTTATTAGGTCTTAAATTTTTAGCATATAAAATCGTCAAAATGTCCGTTAAAGCCTTTATTCTTAGTCATTTTCTGATGCTTTTATGCTTTTTCACTTATTCTTTTAAGCTCATTTTAGCGTCCTTTTCTGCCTTATTAGTTTTAGTAGTTTACCTGTTTAGCTTATTTTAGATTTTTGGTAATTGCTATTGATATTTTAATAGTCAAGCATTTGTTTTGGTCATTTATTGAAAATAAGCAAAACTGTCATCCTTGTTAGCTTATTTCTGACTTATTTTAAGTTTTTGAAAAAAGTTCCTTTTTCAAAGTTGCTTATTTTTCCCTGTTCTTTAGTTTGTAAAAAAGAAAAAAAAAGTTTTTTCAAAAGAGGAACACAGCGGTTTCGAACCCTATGACCTCCCCCTACCCCCTCTCATAGCCAACATACCTTAACACTCCCACACAATACCATCTGCGCCCTTGGGTCTTTTTCGTTAGATCCTTGGGACAGTTGGTATTTAAGGGAGTTTTTCCCTTATAAGCCATCAACCCTTTTGGGCTTTTTTCTAGCTTATTGAGATAAGCTGGTAGACTCATTTTATTTTTCTTAGGTTTTTAACTGTTCAAAGCACTTTTTCTAATTTTCTCAGATTTTTAAAAAAATTTAATATTATTTATAATAGTTTTAGATTAAAAACCGTTTTTAATTTCAAAAAAACATAAATAAAAGTAAAAAAAAATAATTCTTTTTTCTAAAATTATTTTTAATCATTTAGGACTTTTAAAAAATAAATTTGCATTATTAGGGTTGAACTTTTATAATTTAGGTTTTTAAGGCTCGGTTTTAGATTCCCGTTAATGGTTTTCTCCGTGCTTATAATAACGTTTTTGCTTAAATTCGTGCTTTGTCTTTGTTTTGTTTTTTGCATTATTTTAGTGAGAAATAGAATCAAATCAAAAAATTTGATCATTCAAATCACTCGATCACAACTTAACACTGATTCTTAAGTACGCGCCTCAGGTTGGGACTCTATAACGACCCGGGTAGGTTTTGGGATTTTACTTTGTTAAAAATGTAACTTTCTTAAAACCTTACGATTACATACTCTTCACATTATTGATTAATTAGTTATTACTATATATAATAAGTAATTAAATTATTATATATATATATATATATATATATAATACATATAAATATATATAATATAATAAATATATAGTATTCTGAGTTAAAGTAGTGTAGTATCTTATAATTGTTAAAATGAAAATGTTTTTGACCCATTGATCTATGTATTATGTTGATTAAGATGACATAAATGCATTAAATGTAAAATTAAAAATAAAATAATTATTTTTGTATAGCATTAAGGGTATTTTAGGTAATCCTATTGATTAAATATATGTTACGAAACGTCTTTATTGCCTCCAAAACTCTTATTGTAACTCCTTCCTCATAAATTTATCCTTTTGACTAAATCTTTATTACACTAACACCCGATTCATCCAACATTAATATCATCTAACAACTAACAATAGAACTAACGGTTTCCTCGCGGTGTACGGGTTCGTTGGTGATGCGAGTGTGTGGGTGTATGAGATCGTGGTGATGATTCGGTGTGAGCGAGTTTCGAGGTGTACGTTTCGGTGGAATACGAATCGGTTGTGTGATAGCGAGTCGTTGGTGTAGCAGTTCGTGGGGTAAAGTTCTTGGTGGACAAGTCGTGGTGTACGAGTTCGGGTGTACGAGACGGTGGTGTACGAGTCGGTGGTGTGCGAGTCGGTGGTGTACGAGTCGATGGTGTACGAGTCGGTGGTGTAACAATTCGGTGACGTGTAACGTCAAGTGTGTACGAGTTTCGTGGTGTTATTAGTTTGCTCAATATTTTAAATAGATAAGAAGATGTATCAAGAAAAATACTAACCATATAAAACGTCATGTTAAATGAAAATTAAATAGTGTTTAAATAATAAAGTGTTAAAAAACTTTACACAAAAAGGGCATTAATCTTGCAATTAAATTTGGTATTATTTACTAAATATGTCCTTTGACTAGATATTTATTACACTAACAACATTCATCAACCATTAATATCATCTAACATTAATCAATAGATCCAATGGTTTATATTACTTCTCTTATTTTAACAATTTTATTGAAGACTACACCACATAAACCCTCAGATATATATATAGTATATAATATATATATATATAATATATATATACAATTAAAAGAATAGTCAGGTTTTGCATTTGGGTTTGAGATTGCTAGGTGATTGATCTTGTGTTCTTCCATCTCATACACGTTCCTCTGAGGTTTAACTTGAAACCCAAATCTTTCCATTTATTCATTTACTTAATTATAGCCCTACTAATTATTATGTTAATCACACCAACTCTAGTTTGGTTTTTAAAATTTATGAAATATTATCACGCAGTATATATATATATATAAATATATATATATATATAAATATGATATATATCTATAATATTGAAATATTACAAGCACATATATATATTCGAATCTATATGTTCACACGATGGAAATTATGTTACAATTATGTAAACACAAGAATATACATTATACAAGTGGTTAGTTAATTTATAAGTTTAGTGTATAAATTAATTTGTTAAAAGTTAATTTCAAAAGTTATGTATATAAATTATCATGAGGACTTCACTTGGACAATCATTATGGACACAATCTAGAGGACTCAAAATATACAAGACTTGTGGTATAAAGTATTGTAAAGGACTTGTGTAAATTTGAACCATGGAATAATTTATAAAAACTAGATTTATAAAATATATATATAATGGACTGTTTTAAATATTCTGTTAAAATTTGTGTTTTATAAAATTATGGAAACATTTTATTAAAATATTACACATTATAAGGATCGTAAGCATATAAAGAACTCGAAAAACCGACCTATAACGAACAAGTTACGACATTTGCAAGATTTCAATAAAAGTGTTTTTATAAAAGTAATTTTATAAAAACTGCACCTATTTCGTACCTGATAAAATTATAAGGACATTTTTTTGTGATATTACATATTATGAGCTTTCCAAAACTATAAAGAACATGAGGAGCGGATCAAAAACAAAGGAGATATGAATTTTACGAATTTACGATAAATAAATATATAAAAGTGTTTTTATAAAAGTTAGTTTATAAAAACTAAAACTGTTCAGGTCTGATAGAAATTTCTAAATATTTTATAATGAAAGTATATGTCATGAGGATTCCAAGCATGTAAGAAACTCTAAAAACAGAATTATAACGAATGAAATACGAGTTTTATAAGTTTTAAGTTTATAAAACTATTTTTATAAACTATTTTGGGTTTCTCCATAAAAACCCCATCGTTTTCTCTATCATATCGTGAAAATGCCATCATACAAAGTTGGAAAGTTCGGGTGCAGTACACAAACCAGATGGGCATACGACGTACGCGAAAAGTTCCGTATGGGCACGTATAAGTAGTTTTCTCTTTATCATTTAGGATCAATTGGGGAATGTGAAAAATACCCTGAAAAACCATCTAAAAAACAATAAAAATTCGTTTGCCGGCTAATCGCTCTATCATTTGGTCCGATGAATGTACGGACAAGGTCATTACAATGCTCGTTAATTTCGATAATCGATCAAACTCTCACCCGTACTAATCTTGTAGTCCACGACCTGCACCACTCATTTTTCTTCATTTGAGATAACGGTCATACACCTTTTAGGAACACAATTGACAGACTAACCCATGGACATCCGAGATTGGATAAATCAATCCCCGTCAAGAAGTTTTTCTACTTCTTTCTTAATGACGTCATGGATTTTAGGGTTAACCCTCCTTTGATGTTGGACTGAAGGTTGGTAATCATCTTCTAAAAGGATTTTGTGTGAGCAAAACTCTGGATCTATGCCTCGGATATCAGAAAGTTTCCAAGCAATTGCTTGTTTTCGGTTTTTCAAAACATTAATGAGTGAGGTCTTTTCATCTAGGCTCAAATCTTTTGAAATTATGACTGGAAGCTTGTTATTTTCCTCTAAGAACGCATACTCGAGATGCGGAGGTAACTCTTTAAGTTCGACTTCGGGAATTTCATCTTTTGGTTCATAAGAAGTAGCATATTCGACTGAAGATGTCTTTGGTTCGACAACTTTGAGATCTTTTTGAATTCCGGGTGAGTAATCTCCTTGGTTTGGGTGAGGTAATGGATCATTGTTGAGAAGTGCCTCGAGAATGAGAATGTCACCCTCGGGATCATAGTATGTAGCATTGAAAACTGGTGAAACTGGTTCATCATCGATTGCTATGAAAGCATCGGCTTCTTCAAAGAGTAGAAAATCACTTTCATCAAACGGAGGTGAGCGTTGAGATTAAATTAGAAACAATCGAATCGAAGTACGGAGAAGGATTGTTGTAAGCAACGGAATCGGAAAATCCAAGTACTTCTTGTGAGTACTCTTCACAAGTGACATCGATTAGATCAACCTTTTTCAGCGATTCGAGATTGTTGTAGGAAATGGAAGGTGCATCACCACATTTAAGGGTTAACGATTGATCATCATTCCTAAGAGTAAATCGCTCTTCGTAAACATCGATAAAGCATGAACGTCCTAATAAAAAGGTCCGCCCGAGTATCAACGGTACTCGAGGATCGGCTATAAAATCAAGAACAACAAAGTCGGCGGAAAGTAAAACTTCCCTACTTTGACAAAAACATTTTCTGCTACACCGGTTGGTTTGGAAATTGTACGGTCGGCTAATTCTAAAACCATTTTTGTTTCGGTTAGGCCTGAGAGTTGAAGCTTTTTCCAAATGGATAAAGGCATGAGATTGATACTAGCACCTAAATCGGCAAGGGCTAAGTAACTATCGAACTCTGAAAAATCACAAGGAATGAGAAATCGACCGGGGTCACCTAGCTTTTCTGGAAGCTTTTTAAGGACAACCGCACTACAATTTTCATTCAACGGTGTTTTGGTTAACTCAATTAACTTGTCTTTGTTATTAAGCATCTTTTTGAACATTGGAGCAAACTTTGGCATATGAATGAGAGCATCCGCGAAACTTAGCTCAAAGTGAAGATTACGGAAAATTTCCATAAACTTTGAAGCTAGGATATCATCCTTTTCACGAATCTTTTGTTTATTGAGTCTCGATGGGTAAGGTAAATTAGGTTTAGCAACGAAAGAAGGCTCTTCGATTGGTTCTTTGTTTTTGGTTTGTTCATGGACTAATGGAGGAGGTTGGATGTCTTCGGTGCTCGGTAGCTCCGTATCCTTTGTCACCTCACTTTCCTTTTCCACCACCGTGCGTGGAAATGGAGACCAGTCGTATGAAAAACACCACTACGAGTTGTAATGCCTTTGTCTCGTTCTTGGGTTTGGAATGGTATTGCTTGTAAGAATTATGAACATGAAGGTGGTTGCTATGAAATAACATGCATGAAACCGAGGCATCATTTTCTGAAATCATCTTGCTTCTTTTGAGACGTCATTGTAAACTCTTTGAAAATCATGTTTGAAAAATTATCCAACTACAATACAAATTTCAATACCGCATCGTTTGCTTTGACGTAGCTTTCAAAATCCGTTTTCAAAACACTATTTGTTAGAGGTTGGTAAGGTACAACTTGATTGATTGGTGGTTGATTGGTTGGTGTTTGGTAAACAGCTCCTTGATAAACTTGGTTTTGGTTGTTTTGACGGTTTTGATTAAAGTTTCCTCCACGGTTTTGGTTGAAGTTAGAATTGGTCCCTTGATAACGGTTTGGATTGTTTTGGACATTCGGTTGATTGAAACCCGGTGGTCTCATTTGACTTGCCAAATTGGAAGGTTGGTTTCTTTGGAGAAAATTTCCAACAGCTGCGGTTTGTTGAAATTGTTGGATATTGTCTTGAAAAACGGGAAAATCGTTTCCACCTCGAGTTAACGGACAAAGGTTAAAATGGTGATTTGATCCACAAGTGACACATACTTCCTCAACTGCTTTGACGGGTGCAGGAGTAGTAACAACTAAAGCTTTCATTTGATTCATCATTTGGTTCATCTTGATAGTCATCTTATCCTCGAGAGAAGCGGCTATTTGTTGCATATCGAAAGAATTATTAGAAGGTGAAGAATTAGAAAGAGGAGCATCCGTACTCACTCTTGAATCATTAGCACGACTTCTGGAGTAACGAACTTTTGACTTGCTTTCAATAATCGCTAAACCTTCTTGAGGCATCTTGTCTAAGAAATTGCCACCTGCTGCAGAATCTAAGGCATCTTGATCGTTTGAATTCAAAGAATTGTAAAAAGTATCGAGTTGGTGGAGTTCCGAAAAGCCATGGTGAGGACATTGACGAAGGAGTCCTTTAAAACGTTCCCATGCTTCGTTAAAGGCTTCGTTTGGTTTTTGATAAAAAGTAATGATCTCATTCCGATAGTAAGTGGTTTTTGAAGGTGGGAAGTATTGGTTTATGAATTTTGAAACAAGGTCGTCCCATGTGAGAATTGATCTAGGAGGTTCCTTGTCTAACCAATCTCGGGCTTCACCGTCTAGAGAAAAAGGGAAAAGCAAAAGCTTAACCGAAGTGTTCGGAACTTCTGGATGTCTAAACGTTGAAGTGACCTTGTTAAAAAATCGAAGGTGATTGTGAGGATCTTGTCTACCCGTAAACTTATTACTTTGCACAAGATTGATTAAAGGTTGTTTGAGCTCGAAATTGTTAGCATTGATCGGTGGAATAACTATAGCATCTTCATACCCCTCAATGGGTGCTTGTAACATTTGGGCCATTGTTCGATTGTCGGCCATTGGAACAACGTTTTGTTCAACAATTGGTTCTACCGGAAGATTTTGTTGTTGTCGACGTCTTCGAGATTGCGAACGAGTGCGCATAAAAAGAAAAACTAACAATTAAAAAGCAAAACTTTACACTAAATTTTTTTTATATTTATATTTTTTAATTTTTTTTTACAATGAATTTTAACGGTTACACGAAAGAGACTTAAACCAAATAATCAACTACTTCACGGTAGCTCTTGAAAATTTCTTTTCAAGGTGAGCCGTACTTGGTAGAGACACAAAAGGCAAGTGTTAAATCTTTGATTACGAATTGGGAACAATTGCAAGTTCACCGGAAATTGAAATGATAATATCTCAATGGAAGATATTATATGTTGGTATTTTTACCAATTGGTGATTTTTATTTCTAAATTAAAAAGGAAGATTTTTTTATGTTTTTGATTTTTCTATTTTTTTTTTTTACTTATACTAAAAAGAAAAGGAAAATATTTTTACTTTTTATATTTTATAATTTTTTTTTAAAATTTTTTTGAATTATGAAGCAAAAACAAAACTTTCGAGGACGAAAGGATCTTCAAACCAAATCAACAAACACAAAACGTAAGAATCGTAAACACTAGTCCCCGGCAGCGGCGCCAAAAACTTGGTGTAAAGTTTTATATACCTATAAAATATATAATAAAAATACTACTTAGGTAAATTCCAACTATTCACCTTTAACCAAGGTAAAAAGTTAAGACTTACAAAAATAATATAATATATATAAAATACGTATATTAAACCGGGTAAGTATGATCACCCGGGTCGTTATCCCCAATGACTAGTGAAATTGAAACCACGTTTAGGTTCGGATCCTGATTTGAATGAAGCAAAGATTTTTTGAATTAGTTTCTAGAAATAAAAAAAAACCTAATTTTTACTTTTTTTTATAAAAGACTAATTAAACTAATTAAAATCTAACCCTAATTTTTAATCAAAATTAATTAAAC
>BQNB010035520.1:23173-40201 GCA_026074375.1 Tanacetum coccineum
CAGTCACGTCAAAGACATTATCAATCGGTAAGACAGAAAAACTCATCATTACCTCCAAAAATAAAAGACTATCCTCGAAAGAGATTCAGACGATGGTAAAAGACGTTGACAAGTATAGACATGAGGACCAAGAATTCAAGAAGAAAGAGTACGCATACAGTGCATTAGAAGAGTATTTATATTACATTAAAAATAAGATCAAAGAATACGACTTCAAGAAAAGGATGCACCCAAAGAGCTTGGATAAAAACAAGAATGCTATTGCGCATACAACCATGTAGCTCTTAGACAACCCAATTGCAAATGTAAAGGAGCTTCAACGCATGAAGGTATATCTTAAACCTACCATTATATTAATTCCTTTACGATTATCTAAGCTTGTATTTGTTTTTATCACATAGTCGTTGAGTACACTTGAAACTCAATCAAGATAATCGAGAAATGAATAATTGGTTAAACAAGTGGTATAGATGCTTTATGCCAGTTATAGACTAGTATGTTTAACATTATGATCAGACTAAGTCAGACACGAGATAAATTGTTTTTTCATGAGGTTCATTGCTCAGTTGAATTATATCTTTCGCTTCAGATTCTCCATTTTAGACACTTTTTTGGTTGCTTATAGAAAGTTGTTAAAATTATAACTCAAACTTGAGGGACTAATGTTTTTATTATTGATTATTGTTTTGTAGAGTAAGTTTTGTTTGAGTGTGAAGTGGCAGCTAGCTAAGAGTTGAGGGACTAAAGCTGAAAAGCTTCCAAAAATGATTGATAGTTGCTATAAATAGAGGAGAATCCTTGATATGCTTCATGATTTGCTCTCTTTTTCTCCCTCTACCTCTATAAAAGTTTATCCTTTTAAAAGATTTCAAACAATATTTTTTCTGTGGACATAACTAACCAAGAACATCATACGATGCCTCGTGATATCACTGTTGTGATTTAATATATATTATTACATACTCCATACAAAACATAAATAATCATCATATTGTGGATCCGTATGATGTATAATGATTAAATTAATAACTACATTATTACCTCTTGTAGCGTAATCGGTTGATCAAACGGAGCGACGAACAAACCCTTGTTATTTTACATACCCACAAAACCCTAAATCATCAAAGGATTTGATCTCTATGCTAGTCCACACTAAACGTCCTCGTATATTACCCGAATGCTATTGTCAAATAACCTGGAAAAAAGCACCAACAACCAACTTTGTTTGCTTCAAGACCAAATTTAGGCTTCCCTCCCTTTCTCGGCCATCTAGGGACAATATGGGCTTCCCATATTGTCTTTGGGTTTAGTCCATTTAACTATGTTCAACATTAGTTAATTATTTTTTTTAGAACGGCTTGTTAGTTGTTAGTGATTCAGGTCCAGTAGTGACATTCAATTGGGCAGTATGCTATACCCTGAACACGTCTGCACTTCTTTCTATTCCGCCTGAAGGGGTAAAAGTAGCCTTTGATTAATTAACGCGTCTAACGAATTAATTAACGACCGTCAGTCATTTATAGGTTACTTAACTAATACTTATAAATAACATATTTACTATGGATATATTAAATATATTATATTCAATAATACCTCGATGTATACGTATGTGACCTTATAGGTTTACGTATTTTCAACCGTATAATTATCTAATATGATATAAGCACTTCCTAATATCAAGTACATAATAAGAAAATGTACGCAAAGGAGTTTTTTTCCACAATCTTATCAAAACAATAAATAAGAGCATACACATTTAAGGAAATAAGGGTCACAAATGCAGATCTATGAAAGAGAAGAGCCACAAACGCAATTTTTGTCTATAAACATACGAATCTTAGAAACCCACAAATAAAACTAAACAAACTTTGAGATAACACATACAAATCTTACATTGTGTTTTCGAGTGAGAGTTAAGGAATAAAATGAAAAGGAAAACGTCAGAGGTTGTGTTCTCGAGTAACACTTAAGGAGGAAAAGATAAAGAAATGAAATGAAAGATAGTGTGATTTTGTTGATTTTTAAAGTAAAGTGTTTTCCTCTCAAAATTGGAAGGAAAATGTTTACTTGACATTCATCTACTTTATTTAATAACAAAACTCAACAACTAAGGGTGAGCATGGTGTGGTTCGATGCATGTTTTTGACTAAAATCGAACCACAACCGCACTTGCGGTTTCTATAAAAGTAAAAACTGAACCGCACCACATTGAGCGGTTTTTGTTTTTGCACGTTTTTTCAGTTTTAACCGCACTGCACCATCACTTATAACTTATATATTAATGTGGATTTTTGCGGTTTTCGGTTTACACTGTGAGTTTTTTCTATTATAACAATGCATATATTTAATGTAAACACACACATCACTTATGACTTATAAGAATATTAATGATAATATGACCAGGAAGCCTTATAACACATATTAAATAATTAATGTGCCATTTTCGGTTTTAAATAATCAATGTGCAGTTTGGTTTTACCGGTAAAATCGCAACCGCACCGCATTTTGCGATTGTTCTTTTTTCCTAAAACCGATCCACTGGTTTTTGCTGTGGTGTTGTTTTTGTGGTTCGGATTTTGCGGTTTTTTCAGTTTGTGATGCGGTTTCTACTCACCCATATCAACAACGGTGTAAGTTAGTTTGGTTTCTTTAACTTCTCTGTTTCTCTTTCACACACTCAGAAAACAATATTATCATATTTTACGCGGGTGTTTGTTTCGGCTTATATGTGGGCTTATGGGTTTATTTGATTTCGGTTTATATTTCATAAGCCTTGATTGGCTTATTTTAAGACTTGTGGGTTTATATAAGTTTATTACGACATGATAAACTTATGGGCTTATGAAGTACATACAAGTCAAAGGGTATGTATGGCGAGGGGCTTATCAGGGCTTGAGCTTTTAAAATAAGTCAGCTTCTAAAATAAGTCTCGTTTGTCACTCGGGCTTATGAAAGGGCTTATAAGTCATAAGTCTCTATAAGTCACAGCCCATAAAAGGGGCTACAAACTTTAAAGCGAGACTTTTGAACCATTAGTTACGTATTTACACACAAAAATATCTACCATATACAAAAAACTCATTTAATTGTGTATTTTTTAATAATTTTGCAATAATAAGCCCCAGCCCCAGCCCAACCCATTTGCCAAACAAGTTTACAAAAATACAAATTTTAATTTCGACTTATAATATAAACGCTCGCCTGAGCCCAAGCCCGAGCCATTTCGCCTAACGTACCCAAAATCAAATAAGCTCATAAAGCTATGTTTATTCATGACCTTGATAGCAATCTCGTTGCAAGTACAAGACATTAAATTATTAAATTCAAAGAAGTACAAAATGCATGTTCCTTACATACCAAAAGGTCATTTGATGATCTTTAAATGTTACTTTCAACCTTGACACATGACACAATATTAATAGACATTCATATTCTCATTTAATTATAATTGATTTTACATGTGATAGATAAGGTTTTAGATAATGTATATTATATTTTATTTTTTTAAAATAATAATTATATCATTGATTTCAATTTTTAATTATCTATAAAACTAGTCCAATATTAACAGTTACATACACATTCTCATATCTTTATTTCTAGGTTTTTAACTTTCTTATATCTAGTTTATATATTATGGATCCCAACCATTTAAATTATTTCTAAACTCTTCTAAACTCTCAGTTTTCTCTGGAGCTAAATCAAATGCTTAGTATACCAAATCGTGAAACTTCACAGCGTATTTCTATAAATTTGTTTGAAGATTCTCAAACTTCACAGCGTATTTCACAGCGTCATTTGTATCTTTTGTATTTGTAATTTTTAATTTATGCATGTATTTATAATTTCGTTTGTTTTTCTTAATGGAGTACATATTTTATTTCAATTACAACGTAAGAATTTAAAATATTTTTTTTATTAAAATAGTCACTTTATAAAAATATATTTATAAAGTAAATACTTTATTTAATATATAATTTTATATGAATTTTTTAATAATTAAATTCAATATAAAAAAATAATATTATATGTTAGGTTAGGTTGATTGTATGTATTGTCGTGAATATAACACCCTACATGTGTCGATTTTTAATCCCAAATAAATCATTCCAGTCCTCTAAACCATAATAAAACGGAAA
The DNA here is from genome assembly GCA_026074375.1 of Tanacetum coccineum. Taxonomy (NCBI): domain Eukaryota; kingdom Viridiplantae; phylum Streptophyta; class Magnoliopsida; order Asterales; family Asteraceae; genus Tanacetum; species Tanacetum coccineum. The sequence continues at coordinate 27,313 of BQNB010035520.1, forward strand.
AACCCCATTCACGAACCTACAGTTTATCAAATCTGAGATGCAACTGTTAATGTTTAGAAGGATGTAATAAAAGTTTGAAAGGATCTTAGACCTTACATTACATGTATCTAATATCTTGGCTTGGAAATCGAGATAGCTTATCTCAACATCTTCTGTTTTATCAACCCAATGACACATAAGGTTCAAGGGTTACAAAAGTTTCAAAATTTTGGTAATTTACTAATGATTTTGATCTGTGTTTGGTTATAAAGTTTTGTTTTTATATTTGGGTTTTATATGTTTATGCTATTTTTGGGGTCTGTTTCAGTTGGAAGCTTCAACAAATGAAGAATTAATTTAGAATCAACGATTCTTTCATACTCAATTGATGATGGTATGTGTTTATTTTGTTGCTTATGGAATAATATTTATTTGAGGGAATTGGAATTTCATATATACACCAATTAAAAGTTTAAAATTACATATTTTCTTAAAACACATGTTATCACTGCATGATGTACACAATGCTCTTAAAGCTTGCTTTGGGGATATATGTAATTATGAGTTTCCGCCACTATTTAGATTTGGATTAAGGGGTGTTTGTTTCGGTTTATGAAACATAAGTTCATTTGGGTTTAAGCTTATATTTTATAAGCCTTAATTTTCTAGCTTATTTTGAGACTTTTGAGCTTATATAAATTTATCATATCATAATAAACTTATAAGTCCACAAGCCTCAAAATAAATCAAAAAGTTAGGGCTTATGATATATAAGCCGAAACCAAATTTGATTTAGGCTTATATTTCATAAGCCCCAATTTTCTGGCTTATTTTAAAACTTAGGGCCTTATATAAGTTTATTATTTATTTTGAGATTTGAGGGCTTATATAAATTTATTATGATCAAGTCTCAAAATAAGCGAGAAAATTGGGGTTTATGAAATATAAGCCCAAATGAGCTTATGTTTCATAAGCCGAAATAAACACCCTAAATTGAGGGTTTTTAAATTCGCTTAAGCAAATTAGGTGTTATGTTTGGTTGGTGGGGGTAGAATGGCCGTGCGTTACGGCGGGACTATAAAATTACACATTTGATCACTAGCAATTGATTGGGGTGATTGTTTTCTTGAGATGGTTCATGATGAGGAGTGAGTGGTTTTGGCATTGGTGTAGGTGAATTTACATTGAGCTCATTGGATGTGTTACAAGGGTTTAGTTTCTTCCTCCAAATGGGTTTCACACTCATTTTGGCTACCCTTGATGGTTTGGATGTGGGTTTGTTAGGAGATGTCATTGGTGAGGATGATTGTGATGATGATGGTTGAGAATGTATTTATAGTGGAGGAAATGTTTAAATTAGGAAGAATGAACATTTAAAGGATCAAATCCAAGAAATGTTTGTGAATTTAGGGAAACAATAGCTAAGTCTAGAGGGTATTTGGTCAAAGAGGGGTGAAAATACTATTTTACCCGTGACTATCTAGGTCGGTCCCCTTAATTAGGGGTCGGTCCCCTTAAAGATAAAGGGATCGCCCTTTATGAATTAAGGGGGCCGCCTACTGCTATTTCCTAGATTTCCTAAAAATCGATTTTTTTAAAATTTTGTGTGAGGGTTTCTGTTTTGGTGGTTAATTTGCAGCAAGTCTATCCTTTTATGGCAATTAAGATTTTTTTAGCACATAGCAATTAAGCATTCAACATTCTTCATATATATGACAAGTTGTAGGATAAAACTATTTCACATAATTTTGACATATAATCATATATGAATTGAAGAACAAAAGAGTGAAGATCATATAAAATATTTGTATATCTTGTATTTGTGTGTAGTAGCTTGATCTTGGCGATCTTTGTAAGTATAGTTAGATCGTGGTGATCTTATCGAGTAGTGTTAGATAGTAGTGATATAAGTAGTGTGGTGAAGTGAAGTTGTGAAGATGTCTTGAAGTTGTGAAGAAGTCGTGAACAAGTCGTGAAGTTGTGAAGTCATGAACAAGTCGTGAAGTTGTGAGGTCGTGAACAAGTCGTGAAGTTGTGTTATGATAGATTGGTTCTAGCTAAGATTAGAACTCGACATTTAGCTTTGTGTCGTAAATCAGTGTATCCAACGTTGTGTACGGTTTTCTCCGCCATAAGGGAGTTTGTTGACCATGTGAGAAAACTCTCGGAGTTGGTGCTCAGGGAGTGGAGTAGGTTCTCCAAAGTGGTGCTTCGTTACCGAACCATATAAATCATTGCGTTGTGGTTTAATTTGTTCTTACTCTTATCTTTTGTTTACATTTACTTTTATATCATTCTATTGATTGTTTAGATAGTAGATTGATCATAGTGTGCAAGTGTTGAATTCACATAAAGTCGAATCTAAAATTTTACAAACACTTTAAAATCTTAAAATAAAAAGCGGCAAACTATTCAACCCCCCTTCTAGTTTTCTAAATTTTTTACTTGGTAAATTTTCTTATAAAAAAAGTATATTTTTAAAAAAATTTTTTTAATAAAAATTCTTTTTTAAAATAACGTAAGAATAAAATTTAAAACAATTTTTTTAAATAACGTACGAATAAAAAATTAAAAAGAATTAAAAAAAGTAAAAAAAAAAAGTTTTTTAAAAATTATTATTTGTAAACATGACATATATTTTGAATTTTGACATTTCAATTCTTTAAGATTCTCAATTTTTGATAGATTCCGATTCCTTAAAAAAACATTATACCACTGTGTTCATCCACAAGCATGTTTAAACATATCACATCACACCATTACCTCTTTGGCTAATCACATCATCGTCCTTTTTTCCTATTGCATTCTTTATTCATTCATGCTTTTCAAAAGAATACATAACATTAGATATGCATATATGTTTGGTCAAGATTTTTTATATACAAATTTCTTAATAACTCACATGTAAATTTCTTTTAATACTAAAACTTCTCAACAAATATAAGGTGTGATAGTTTCGTATTTTTGACCAAAAGATCAACTATAAACTTTATGATCACGAATATACATACTAACATTAGTGAAAAACTTTCATAACCGGTAAATATCATTTATACATGTTGTATGGAGTATAACTTTTAGGCCGGACGGTAAAGGGGTAAACTCAACAAAGTGAGTTACAAAGTCACGCGCCACTCTTATCCCGGTGACACAAACTTACCTTAAGTTTTCAAGTGTTTCGGTGAGTAACTAACATAGGTGAGTTTCAAATTTTGTGGGCCTCTTTTTTTAGTATCCGTTGCCAACATAAAAAAATAAAAAATTTAAAACCTTTCTTTTTACCTATAAATACCACTACTTCACCTATTTTTTTATACACAACTCTCCAAATTTATATACAATCTCTATAAACTTCACATTCTCAATTTTATTTTCAAAAAAATGTCTTACTAAAATATTCCCCGACCAAACAAAGTATCGTTTAAGTTTTTATTTATCTATATATCGTTTAAGTTTTTAATTTAGTTTACGTTTTTATTAATTTCGTACGTTTACGTTTTTAGTTTATGAATAAAAGTGTTTAAATAAAAAAAATTACGTTTACGTTTTTAGTTTATAAATAAAAGTATTTAAATAAAAAAATAGGTACTAAAATGTGAGTTTTAGTTGAAAGGTGAATTGCTATTACGATTGAAAAATGAGTTATAGTAAGTTTTAAAGTTGAAGAAATAAAGTTGATGTGACATCAATTGAGTTTGGCTTCCTTTACCATCTAGCGTTAGATATCGTGGTCAAGTTACAATATACCATATCTCTCTCTCTCTATACACATCTCATCTCCTCTCTTTTCCTCTAATCTCAATTTTCTTTTTATCCTTTCACCCCTAACTCATCTTCTTCCGCAACTTCAGAAACCTTTTATCCTCTCACACCTACCTTTCTCTTCATCTTCTATTCAACTTCAAACACCACATCATCATCATCATGTGTTACACATTTTGTTCACCCACCATCACTATTAGGGGTGTCAAACGGGTTATCGGGTCGGGTTTTGAGGCTTATCGGGCGGTAGTATCGGTTTGATAAATAAGAACACTAACCGCAACCCGACCGATAGTGGCTATGGGTGCGGGTTTATCGGGTTGCGGGTTGTCGGGTCAGGTATATCGGGTTATCGGGTTAGATGCTAATTTCAAGCCACAAATTCACTCATTTAAAATATATCGTATTATGACATTAACTTATAGTTAGGAGCAACATCGCATCTATAGCTTCCTTTGACACAATGTATAACGAAAAAAATAAGCATTTACATGTCCAATTAGTGTGCAATTTATTTTGACAGTAGGCAGTATGTTTCATTTTTACCCGTAACCTTCCACTTTTTCCATTATTCATAAGTCAGAACTGCTTCGCCTATTACATGTATAACTTATACTTGTATGATTGTAGTCATGAAAATAAGCTATCTGGTTGTTGTCATTATAAACTCTCATTCTTTGAGACAATGTGAGCTCAGTTATGAATAACTTAATTTTACTTATAAACTTGTAATAAATCAAACAGAATTCATGAATGATCTAATAAGTTTTTAAGTTATCATAAATGAAAAAATTAATCAATATCTACCTTTTATTAGTTAGTTTTTATGATAAGATATTTATAAAAAATATTCAATTAGTTTATAGGGTTTATCGGGTCAACCCGGATTACCGATAGCCGAACTAAAATAAAAACCTTACCGACCTATAAGGTATCGTGTCTATCGGGTAGACCGATAAACCCGTTAAGCTAAGTTGACCGAATCCAACCCGACCCTATAAGGCCTTATCGGGTTCGGGTCGGGTCGGGTTGACCCATTTGACACCCCTAATCACTATCATCAATTTCTTGAAAAAAAAAATCTTGTTTATCCATAATCGAATACCGCCTAACTAACCACCATCATGAAAAAAATAAACATGATCTTTAAACGTTTACATTAAAAAAAGAAGTACAAGGTACCTTTTGAATAATTTAAAAGTGTGAGGGTATGTTGTAGAAATGTCTGACTTGTTTGATTGGTTGATTATAAGGCACACAGATCATCATCTGAGCCGTTCATTCAACACACAAGGATGTTGATGAATATATCTCAACCCTTAAAAAAGGGAATTGAGAAGTTTATTGTGCAATTTCAATTCCATCCCGGATCTATATAAATAGACATCGATTTTAATCATTCTCAATTCATTTCACACAAGACTCTAAAAAATGGAACATACGACAGTGATAGAGGTTAGCGATCGTTGCAGGCATTGCCGTGATTTCAAAACCAAAGACCCAAAAGTTCTCAAGAAACACGAAGAAGAATGCAGGCAAGCGTTGAATTTGGATCGGAAAGGTCGTCCGATAAGGGAGTATAAGCCGAAGTCGAAGGGCGCGTCGACTTCTACTTCAAAACTTGCAGGGATCTGATCCCAAAAATGTTGGTGCTGCTCCTAACGATGAATTAAAAAACCTCAAGTGCCTAAGGTGGCCGTGCCGGAGAATATGCAGAAGAATAAGAAGGTGGATGTCGTGTCGGCGAGTGAGGGAGATGCGCCGCCGGCGGAGGGTCAGGATGATTGTGGTTAGAGTAAGAAGGGTGTGTCTGATGAGTTGTCGGCGCCAGCGGTGAGTGAGGAAGACGCGCCGGCGGTGAGTGAGGACGTGTTTGATGTTGATTTGTCTAAGCGTAAGGAGGTGGAGAAGACTGGATGAGGAGAGTGTGAAATTATCGGAAGATCGTGATTTGACGGATAGTGAGGAGGAGGATAATGTGGAGTGGGGCCCGGAGAACTTGAGGCGCTCGCGGCTGATGTGGAGGTGCGTGAACGGAAGTTGGAGGCGCGTCAACACGATGTGGAGGAGCGTGAGATTTTCCTTTCACGGCGCGTGAAAAGGATTTGGAAGATCGTTAGTTTACAAAGAACGAGAAGATGCTTTGTTGAGGGAATTCGATGCGCGTAAGGAGTTGGAGCTTGAGTTCAAAAATCGTGAGGACAATCTTTTAAAGAAAAAAGCGGATATGAAAAAGCGGATATGTGGATATGTCTGATGTGTTGCCGGCGCCGGTGGTGAGTGAGGGTGTGTCTGATGAGTTGCCGGCGCGCAAAGAAAAGGTTAAGGTGCGTGAGGTTGCACCGGCGGCGCGTGAATTAGATATCTGGGCGCGTGAGAACTCAGCGGCGGCGCGTGGCCGCTGAGTTCTTACGCGCCCATATATCTAATTCACGCGCCGCCGCTGCAACCTCACGCGCCTCAACCTTTTCTTCGCGCGCCGACGACTCATCAGACACACCCTCACTCACCGCCGACGCCGGCAACACATCAGACATATCCGCTTTTTTCTTCAATCCTCACGATTTTTGAACTCAAGCTCCAACTCCTTCTTACGCGCCTCGAATTCCCTCAACAAAGCGTCCTCTCGTTCTTTGTAATAAACCTCTAAATATGACTGACGATCTTCCAAATTCTTCTCACGCGCCATGAAAGGAGTCGTTAGGAAAATCTAACCCTCCTCCACATCCTGTTCACGCTTCTACACCTTCTGTTCACGCGCCTCCACATCAGCCGCGAGCACCCTCAAATTTCCCAAATATTTTTTTCTGTCCATTTCTCAGTTGATATATAACTCAAATCTAGCTCCAGATCTTTAACAAATCAAGCCCGAGTTTATAGAAGCTCTTTAGACAATAGTGGTATATAACATTTTCTAGATATGCTATGCATGTTTAAAAGTTTAACTGTTAAGTGTAAATGTTTATTTATGAATTTAACAAGCTTTACGAGTCGGATTAAATCTTATCTTATATGAGCATGAGATGAACTTAAATTTTTCTTGAGCCGAGTTTGAGCTTCTCTCATGAAGGCTCGCCAAGCTCAAGCCAAACATAATAAAAATCGAGTTGACCATGAATCAAATTCAACCCGGTTTAACTCACTTTCACACACTTCTGCAAGAGTTTTTTTTCTTTTTCGAAACAAATTGGTATGTTTAGCCCTCGGCTTTCACAAAATATATGATTTAGCAAACTACATTAAAGCATGACCAAAGATAAATTTGTTGCTAAACTTTATTTATTTATCTTTTCTTACTATAGGGAAATTCGTTGACTTGCAACAAAATTATAAGTATCAGGTATGATAGTCAGCATCTTTATATTTTTTAGAGTAAATTGCATAGATCGTCCCTAAAGTTTTGCCAAATTGCATGTTTCGTCTCAAACGTTACGAAAGTGCAAGGATCGTCCCTTTGAGGAAACTTTAGGTGCAAGTATCGTCCCCGCAGGGATAATACTTGCAGCAAAGGTTTCCCTAAAGGTTTCCTCGCTGAGACGATACTTGCACCAAAGGTTTCCCCACATGGACGATTCTTGCACTTTCGTAACGTTTAGGATAAAACATGCAATTTGGCCAAACTTTAAAAGACGATTTATGCAACTTACTCTATTTTTTACCATCAAATAATTCTTTTGTGGTATGTACATAATTGTTGGTTTTTTACATTTTTTGTGTCGGTACTAATGTCTTTTACCAATCATGAGAAGTGACTACCTGTGTTCTTTTTCATCAGTGATGAATTGGTCAATATCTTAGGTTGACTTTTCAATGTCAAGCAAAAAACTACTTTCAAGTCTAATTTGTGAGTTTGGCACTTATAAAGAAAATGTTCTGTATGTAGCACCATTGTTGATAAAACAAAAAAGAAGACTCGACAGTAACTTTTTGTAAACTGGACATGTGTTAGATCAGGGTCAGAGCTATTTAGAGCCCAACAAGTTTAACCTGCTGAACAAAAAATTTGTATCAATCATGATGGATCAGTCTTGCAATACTGGATCAGTGAAGTAGGCAGTGATAGCCTTCAAGTTACCATTTATAAAGTTCTTTTCAACCTGAAACCAAATAAGATTATTATCAGATATTGGATCATGATAAAATCTCTGAACAAAAATGTTTGTATGGACCTTATTATACAACCTAAAAGCTAGCAATTACCTCATGTTGTCCATGGAGGACCGGCAGACAAAGACCACTCAGCCAGAGTTGACTGAGTTCAACGTTTCTTCGGGGAGAAACATAACAACTCTGGCGCTATTCTTTTGCCACATCGAATAGCGATTGGTTGCATATGAAGACAAATTTTTTATAGCATAAACCCCAACTAATATTATAGTAAATGGCTAAAGTGCAATTTTTAGGTGATGTACCAAACCCGTCATGTGGCTTGAGCATATTGATGTCAAAGTTGCTTGTTTTAGTATACCTGGGTCCTCCCCACGGTGGATGCAAAAAGACCGTATCTGCCTGCACGTAGTACAATGTATTAAATAAGAATATGGAGCATAATCTTGCATCCATTAGACATAAGATTAGTAAATGCAATACCTTCAAGTTTTTGGCAAGAATGAAAGGTGCCTGTGACAAATTCAATTAATGTCTTTGACTCAATAAACGGAGCATTAAAGTGCTGCATACTCAATTTGTTTGGATCATATCTATTGCAATAACTGGGTGCCTTCTGAAGGTTAAAGATCAGATGTCACAAATTAGATGGGTAAAATGCGTTTGGAGGCAAAGAGTTATACAATAAATATATATACATTACCTTTGGTGGCAAACCTGATAGCATTCCCACCCACACCTTGGTAAAACAATCAAAAACATCGCCCTTTCCACAACGAGAACCTTGGTGCTTTGCATGCAAATCAGGGGGGCCGAAAACCAACCCTCTTTGTCCATTTTTATACCGGCATCATACTTGGAGAACAAAAGGTATCTTTGAAACCAATACTTGCTAATGTCTTTAAAATAATCTTGCATCAACACATCTTCAACTTCTGTGGAAAGTAAAATTGTTTTGATCAAGAGATAAGAAACATAATCTCATACTTTAGCAAGATCACATGTGCCCATAGAAAACCTCAGCAACATACCTATATTGCCAACACTGTCAGCAGTAAGCTCAAGCCTAGCAAGGTGCTCATTATGGATCTGCATTGGGTTGACACCACCACTCAATCCATCAGATACCACAATACTTGAAGTTTCCTCTTTGCTCTCCGTTTTACCATGAATAGTGTTACTAGCATCTTTTGACAAATAAACAAAAGCTAGGTTGTCCATATCTAGAGGTGGTTTCCATGTTAAATCTTGTTCTCCAAGTATGTAGTCGTTGTCCTTCTTACAAAATTCGAGCCAGGAAGTGATCCAATCGCTTCCATTATCTTCCTCGGGTGTCTCAGCAGCACCATCTGAGGTACCAACAAAAGAAATATTCGTCAAATGCCATCCTGTAAAATCGTAACAAGCATAATACCCTGACATTGTATCAAAATAACCTAATTTGCATTTGGTGTAAAACAATGAGTATGCACATACCTAGATTGCTTACACAAGCATCATCATCTATCACATATTTCTGCATCACAAAATTGTATACTAAAATATTAGCAAGATAACAATAAAGCTTCTGAAATTGTATGCATACACCGTAATAGGTGACCTAGCCAACCACTTGAACTTTAAAAAAAAGAATGTCAAGTAGCAAAACCCTTGTGTCGTCGTCAACTGAATTACATGTGATTCTAATTATATATTCAAATCGTACTAGCCTCCTTTGTGATTTTTAATGGGTAAAATGCTCAACCAGAGTGTCAAATTTGAAATAAAACGGCTAAACATTTTGCAAGTGATCTTTTGATACGAGATAATCAGAATCTAATAATCAGCTACAGCAAAATGGGCTGCGGGAGTTTTTAATATCAGATATACAGTTATGTTTGGAAAGATCTGATAATTTAAGAATATACATGTACGATGAACTCTAAGGGGGGTGTTTCAGATCACTTATATTATAATGCCAGTTAGATATCATGTATGGGCTTGGTGACAATCAATAAGATAATCCTTTGAGCATGTATGGTGATCACATTCCGAATACAATATTTCTACCCTATGCAAGAAACCAGTATTGGCATGAAAGCAAGGTAAACACAATCACATAGATGATTTTGATGGACTTTTCGTGTGTCTTATCCTAACCCTAATTTAAGCTTAACCGAAAATCCCTCGAGTCTCAAGTAAAACTCAATTACAATTAAAGTCACAGGCTCCTTTTTCCCTTACATAATCAAATTCAGTTTTGTTACAAAACAAATAAATTTTAAATAATCTCAAATTAAGTTTTCAGTATACACAACAACTCAATTTAACAATCAAATTATCACATTAAAACTTACATTAATTTCATCATCAAAAGGCAACCCAGAAGAACAATCAACCCTGTAACAACCAAAATAACAATTATTAACGCACAATTATCGATTAAAACTATCGTATTAAAAAATTTAAGTACCAAAACTCGACTTTAGTCAGCTTGAACTGGGAACCAAGTTCTTTGATTGAAGGATTATTCTCGAGATTGAGAATATCATCCATGAATTTGATTGACGGTTCAAACCCTAAAAAATGTTCTTTGATTGATGGTTTAAACTTTATACCAAGTGCGTTTAGTTATTATATTATATTATATATTATATATATACACACATTAGCCGACTAAAACGAAGTCGTTTTGACTTCGGGCCTAAATTGATTTCGGGCTTAAATTGCTACAGTAATGGGCTCTCATTTTGGGTCAGTCTGATTTTGAGTTTTTTTTTATAATTTGTATGCACAAAGTACAGTAATGGGTTCCCATTTTAGGCCAGCCCGATTTTGATTTTTTTGTTTTGTTTTTTTGTTTTTGTTTTTTTTAAAATTTGTATGCACAAAGTAGGAGGAAAAAAAATATTACAAAAGTTCAGATTTATTTAGATAAAAAAATACAACGGAAACATCTTCGATACCTAATAACTTTAAAATAATCGATATGGTCAAATACATACAACAATTATATTAAAAAGTAAACCCATTTAGCAAAAAAAAACAACACTTTTAATCATGAGGCGAACACATAAGCCATATAAAAAAAAATTATTACTAAAGATGATACACATTTGTCGACAAACTTGCCTTAAATTTGGCATAAAATTTGGCCAAAATGTGGCCCAATAGTAAAAAAAAAAACTGCCCAAAATTAGCCTGAAATCTTAGCCCAAAGTAAAAAAAAAATTACAAAACGGTCCCTGCAACTTTTAAGTATTTACGATTTTGATTACACAAAAATCCGTAAAAAAATTAACAAAAAAATACACTGTCAAATTTTGATTGTTCACTATTTTTTTACATTCATCGGCCAAAAAAAAGATAACGAACGTCACAAAAAAAGAAAATATTCGGAAAAAATTTAAACACGTCCCAACGCAAAATTTTTTTTCCCCCACGAATCGTTAAAAAAAGGAAATATCCGGAAAAATTACCAAAAAAACCCAAAAATAGCCCTAAAATCTGGCCCAAAGTAAAAAAAAAAATAAACAATAAACGAACCTCACCTTTTAATATTTACGTTTTTACTTACAAAAAATTCCCGTAAAAAAATTTACAAAACCGTCCCAAAAAAAGAAAATATTTGGGAAAAAATTAGCCTGTCCCAACGCAATTTTTTTCCCCGAATCATACAAAAAAATAAAATATTAAAAATTAGCCCCGCCATAACGCATCGCCAAAAAAAAACCCCCGAATGTAAAGAAATTATTCGGGGAAAATATTTAGCCCGCCGCAACGCGCGGAGTTCTTTTGCTTGTATATTACACATTAGCCGATAAACGAAGTCGTTTGACTTCGGGCCCTAAATTGCTACAGTAATGGGCTCCTTTTTGGGCCTGCCTGATTTTGGTTTTTTTTTAAAAATTATTTTGTTTTTGTTTTTTTTTAAATTTGAATGCACAAAGTAGGAGGAAAAAAAATATTACAAAAGTTCCGATTTATTCAGATAAAAAGTTACCCGTGAAAACATCTTCGATACCTAATAACTTTAAAATAATCGATATAGTCACAAACGTACAACCCATTATATTAAAAAAAAAACCCATATAGCAAAAAAAAAAACACTTTAAACATGAGGCCCAACACATAAGTCATATAAAAAAAATTATTACTAATATACACATTTGTCGACAAACTAGCCTAAAATTCGCATAAAATGTGGCCCAAAATCTGGCCCAAAGTAAAAAAAAATACAAAACGGTCCCTCAACTTTTAACTATTTACGATTTTCTTACACAAAAAATCCCGTAAAAAAATTAACAAAAAAAACACGTCAAGTTTTTATTGTTCACAACTTTTTTACATTCATCGGCCCAAAAAAAAGATATCGAACCGTCCCAAAAAAAGAAAATATTCGGGAAAAAATTAACCCGTCCCAACGCAAAAAAAAAATTCCCGAATCGTACAAAAAAAGGAAATATCCGGGAAAAAATTAGCCAAAAAAAAAACCCAAAAATAGCCTAAAATCTGGCCCAAAGTAAAAAAAAATACAAAACGGACCCTCACCTTTTAACTATTTACGATTTTCTTACACAAAAATTCCCGTAAAAAAATTTACAAAACCGTCCCAAAAAAAGAAAATATTCGGGAAAAAATTAGCCCGTCCCAACGCAAATTTTTTTCCCCGAATCATACAAAAAAAGAAAATATTAAAAATTAGCCCCGCCATAACGCATCGCCCAAAAAAAACCCCCGAAACGTAAAAAAAATTATTCGGGAAAAAATTAGCTCCGCCGCAACGCGCGGGTTCTTTTGCTTGTTGAATTACATAATCAAATCACTTGAATGAAATAAAAATCCAACCTTGATGGGAGTTTAGAAGCATCACGTTATGAGACATCAGTAAGAAAGTCCATTGTTCTTTAACTTGGCCTATTTGATGCACAATTAATCAGTTTTCTATCTTTCATCCAAAGTCGAGGTGTTTTTTTTTTGGAACGGCGATTTTATTAGAAACAAAAACTAGCAAGGAGCTAGATTACAAAACAATAATATAAGGGTTTTTGAGCCATTCGTT
>BQNB010035520.1:40393-50804 GCA_026074375.1 Tanacetum coccineum
TTGTCTTGTATCAACGTTGCCATGTGTTGTTCAAGCTCACTTATACGTTGTAATAAAATTGGATATGTGGTGCTTTGTTGTGGTTGAGGTGGTGGTGGAAGAGTTGTTATTGTTGTGATTGTTGTGGTTGTTGTTGTTGATGTTGGGAGTGGAGCATGAACATTTGGAGTCTGATTGTGACGTTGTGAGATCAGTAACCGGAGTGGTCATTGGAGGAACCGAAGAGGTGTCCTGATGAAGAGGGACAATAACCATTGACTGAACCTCTGATTCAGCATTGGTTTTCTCCGGATCTTCTTCCTGTGGCTTCTCCATGAAGAACTGATCAGTGAAGCTGAGTTGTTTTTCAAGATGTTGTAGAGAAGACAGGGTTCCAGTGGATCTTGCAGTTATTCAAGAATCACCTGATCTTCATTTGGGAGTTTGAGGTTCTCCTGAACATTTGGGTAAGCATTTGTAGTAAACTCTTCATCCAAATGCTCAGGGTTTTGTTGAGTAGAAGAATCAGAGACCGCTAAGTCCATGGGTTTAAGGTTTGGTCCAGCATGAACCACATGACTTGGTTGAGGTTGAAACACTGCAACATTACCAGGGTTTGATCTAGCCTGGCCTTTATCTTTTTTACCAGGGTCTGATCCAGCCTGGCCTTCATCTTGAACTCCAGCATTGATCATAGTGAGCTCCTTGTTAGATGCATCTTTCTCTTTGTTAACAGGAGTCACTTTCTCATCAGACTTCATTTCACTGTCTGCAATAGCTAGTTCATCATCCAAGGAAGGAGATTCAGCATTTCTAGAAGGTTCAGTGGTCGTAGGAGTGTGCCTCTGAAAGATAAATTGATCGGCTGGGCTCTTCTGCTTTGGAGTCTGAAGGGTGAGTAGATCACGAGCAGCTTGTTCTTTAATGACTTTCTCTTTTCCCTTTCCTTATACCTCTTGAACCGGTTGAAATCTCCCAGAGTCTGGTTCCCGTATCACCACAGTCCGAGCTGGTCCCTGAGTCTTTGCCTCAAGGTCTTTCAAGCTTAGTTCCACAGCCCGTTGATAGTCAGCTTCCTCATCAACAATCTTAGGTTCTGACATAGGAACACCTTCATCGACCAATTCATCCACCAACTTAAGTAGACTTTTAGGCTTGCGCATTTTTCCCACTAGACCAGCCTTTGATCTTTTAGCAGGTGAGGGTTCATCATGAGTTTCCTTGACTAGTTTTTGCTTCTTTTCTGGAACTGCTTTTGATGGTTTAGTGGGTGCTGGTGTTGGTTTGGGTGGTTGAGAAGAAGTGGGCTTGGGAGTCTTGTCACCAGCGGGTTTTGTGACGTTGGTTGCTTTAGGGGCTGGAGATTCGGGTACTGCTCCTTTCTCTGCCATACCGTGTTCTCCATCCAGATGTTGTTGATACTTAACGACATGAGCCAGGTATCCGTCATAGTATGGTGCTCTTTTAATGGCATCAGTGAGAAGAGCATCAGGTATTGGCATGCCAAATACATCCCTACCATCCTTTACAACAAACTTGAGATTGCCTATAACGTTATCATCATGCGAGTAATGAAGAGGTGAGCCAGTTCTTTGGTGTATGTTATGCTTGGTATTCAAGTGATGGATAATTAGTTTGGTGAATCTGATGCTTGGGATAAGCAGAGGAGTGGACTTCTTCTTTCCACGTGAAGTTATTGTCAGCCTCTTCTTGTCAGTGAGAAAGGTTTGTATTGATTGAACAAATTCTTCCCAAATCCTCTCAGCATAATCGATGTTGAAGCGATGAATGATACCCCAAAGAATCTGAAGCACAGGATGTCTTGGCCTATCATGTCCAGCAGTTTTACTTGTAAGGCACATGTTGATCATGGACAAGATGGCTCTCCATGGTTAATAGAGATCATTAACAGACATTGCAGATACGTTCCTAAGCGTACATGGGTATCTCAGAGTGTTGAAATATTCGATAACTGCGTCACTCGAGGGTGGAACCACAAATGGATCGTTATCATTGATTGAAGTGATTTGAGGTGCATCTTTGAGAATGTCTTTCTGAAGATTGAACCATTGATCATCCAGCTGACAACTGTATATCCCAGTATTTGAGTCAAACCGCATGGTGTCCCAGAACTGCTGAATGTAAATTGCGAGAATCGTAGAAGATGTCGTGAAGGCACTGAAGATATTGGTATTTTTCAGTATGGGCACAACCATCTTGAAGATTGGATTACTCTGTGACTTCAGTACATCTAGCACGTAGTTACTCTTGCCGATAGGCACCCATCTGCTGATTGGTAAAATCTGATCATCTGATCTGGTTGGTGGTGAAATAGTAGGATCTAGTTTAGCAAGAACATCATTGGCAGGAATATTCATGTCAGCCATAGTATCTGCACAGGTAAATCCAACAGCAGGACATACATACAGATATATGAGGTTAGATGAGAGAAATTGCTCAACGGGATGTATAAGCAATAATGGATTTCACTAAGACAAGGCACTTAAGCCACCCTGAGACAGAGGTCAACATGATTGGACAACACAATGGTCAACGAAAGTCAACCTTGGAATGGGTTAACACAAGGCTATTTGACAATACGATAACACAATCAAATGACAACTCGCTAGGATGTTCTATTAAGGATGCTTAACTCGCTGCAGACAACTCGCTAAAATATTATATTAGGAATACTTAACTCGCTACCAAAATAGAAAAAAATTGAAATATAGGGTTAAATATTATAATAATAAAAATCTTCTTTAACTCGCTATGGGATAGCGAGTTGCCTGCACACAATTAAATAATAGAATAAATTCAACTCGCTAATGACAGCTCGCTATAAATATTTTATTAAAAATACTCAACTCGCTATAAAATTTGGAAAATTTAAAATAGCAGGTTGAATATTTTAATAAAAATAAAATCTTCGTCAACTCGCTACTGGATAGCGGGTTGCCTGTTCATAATAGCATATATTTAACTCGCTAAGGCACACTACAACTCGCTAGTATATGACAACTACTCGCTACCAAGAAATATCTTAACTCTCTACTAAGCACATAGACTACACGCTATCATCAAAATCAAGATTTTCACCAATACACTCATGGAATAGGGCACCTAAGGCACATACAACAACATCAAACATATAACAACACTCTGACCATCTTAATCAACCACTACAAGATATTTTGACTAATAAAAGTCAAAACATATCACGAAAAACATCAATACATCAAAATAATGAAAGGGGATGCAATTAAAACACAAACGAGGCATCATTCATCCATTCTAACCCTAACCCAGCAATCAAAACATCATTCCAAACACAAATAAAGATTTAGATGATAAAGCTAGTCGAACTCATTGATTTAGATTGATTCAGTGTGATTTAGGCTACCATGTTCTAGATTTAAGATGTTTATAAGATAGAGATCATAAAACAATTGTTACCTTAGCACGATTGGCCACAGAAATCAAGAATCAATACAAAGCTCAAACTAGCGAGTTACGGGTAGGTTTTTTTAGAGAGAAAGTTTGACTGGTTTTTAGTAGGTTTGATCATTGACAACTCGCTAACCCTATATATACTTCTAATATTTTCACAAGTTGGCAGATTTGGTCCCTTTACTTCCTAAGTCCTTTTCTTTGTTGTTTAAGGTATTAATAAGGTTTCTACAAGTTTTAGAAGAGGCACAAATGGTCCTTATAGTTATATAAGCCTAGGAAACATTTAGCAAATTGCACATACGTTCCTATACTTACAAATAATTAACAATTTTGGCCTATTGAGTTAAAATAGATTTAACCCCCCTTCAAATTGTAACCCCGTTAAATACAAAAAACCTTTTATCAATTAATTATTTGATGAATTAAAACGCCTGTTAGGTGTCATAAATTTGAAAACACTCTCTCCCTCAATCAATGACCCGTTTTCTATTTAAAGAGATGTAGTCGTTGATTGAGTATCAAAATTTATGAAAAATCCAAGTCTGATTGATTGTCAAACAACATTCTTCCACCATATGTAATACACATAATTTTTTGAACAATCATAGACGAAAAATCATTTGGTTAAAAAAGAAGACTTCTCTTCTATATCAAGAAATAATGCACTGAAACGTACACTAAGTCGAAGTTACATGGATATAAAGTAACCCATGCCCGGGAGAAATTAATCACCCGTTGTCAGGAACAACCGTCTTTTTGGCGACATGCTTTCCTCATTTTAAAAAACGGGTTGCAGTCTGAAATAACTGCAAGCCATTAAGACATGTTTTGAAAACAGTTTGAACTTCCGCTCGAACTTCATTTAAAGACCCGTGTCATTATTGAATGACATTTTTAGGTCCGTAAATGTTATCGATTTACATAAGACATGTCTTGAAAACGTTTTTTGGAATTTTCTAATTTTTTTTATTTTTTTATGGTTTTTATAGGTTTTATATTTTTGCATTTTATTTTTGTGATTAATTATATACAAATATACATAGGATATAGGAAGACCATCATTTACTCCTCTTCTCCTTCTTGAAGACGTTTAAGGGTTTCCGGAGTCATACACTTCATACTAAGTCGCGGGAGTAGAAATTCGAACCGCTCTTTTGGTAATGCTTTAGTGAAGATATCCGCAAGCTGATAATCCGTCGTCACGAAGTATAATTCAACCACGCCTTTCTCAAACTGCTCTCAAATGAAATGGTGTCGTATATCAATGTGCTTGGATCGGGAGTGCTGGACATTATTGCAGCAGAGAGCAATAGCACTGCGATTATCACAATACAAAGGGAATCTTATTGAAAGCAAAGCCATAGTCTGTGAGCTGTGACCTCATCCAAAGTATCTGAGCACAACATCCTGACATGGCAATGTATTCTGCCTCTGTAGTTGAGATCGCAGTGCTCTTCTATTTTTTTTATGACCAGCTGACTAATTTATCTCCAAGAAATTGAGCACTTCCTGACGTACTTCTTCGTGTGTCTTGACAACCTGCATGATCTGCATCTGCATAGGCCGTTAGTGCCATAGCGGTGTCTTTCGGATACCAAAGACCCTAATTGATGGTTCCTCTGAGATACCGAAAGACCCGTTTAAGTGCTTCAAGGTGCTTTTTGGTAGGCAAAGCCTGATACCTAGCATACATGCATACAACAAATACAAGGTCGGGTCTGCTGACAGTGAGGTACATTAGGGAGCAGACCATACTACGAAATCGAGTCTGGTCAACTGGAATCCCTAAGGGGTCCTCATCCAGTTTAAGTCGATCCACCATGGGTGTATCAACAGGGTCACACGAATCCATCCCAAAATTCTTTAAGATTTCGAGAGAAAATTTTGATAGATTAATAAAGATGCCTCTGGGATTTTGAGAAACTTGTAAACCTAGAAAAAAAGATATTTGTCCCATCATTGACATTTGAAATTTAGAACTCATCTCATTGGAAAATATGTCACGCGCTTTAGGGTCGGTCGAGGCGAATATGATACCATCTACATATATTTGAACAAGAAGAATATGTTTGCCTGTTTGCCGAGTGAATAGTGTCGGATCAACTGCACCTTTGGAAAATTTGTTGTCCAGAAGAAATCGTGACAAGGTGTCATACCACGCCTGAGGAGCTTGTTTTAAACCATACAAAGCCTTCTTCAAACGATAAACATGTGTCGGATGGTCTGGATCAACGAACCCCTCTGGTTGACAAACATAGACTTCTTCCTTCAATTCGCCATTAAGAAATGATGTCTTGACATCTATTTGATAGATGGTCATGTTTTTACTGGCTGTATTGGCGATGAAGATTCTTATAGCCTCGATGCGTGCAACCGGTGCAAAGGATTCCTCGAAATCTATGCCTTCTTCTTGTCGATACCCCTTGGCCACCAACCGTTCCTTGTTTTTTAGAACATCATCGTACTCATCAAGCTTAACTTTGTAAATCCACTTGAGAGCAATTATCATGACACCGTCTGGTTGAGGTACTAATTCCTATACTTGAAGTCGATCAAATTCGTGAATCTCATCTTGCATGGCTTGAAACCAACAATCTTCAATTATTGCAGATTTGAAGTTCTTTGGTTTGACTTTTGACAGTACAAAGTTATACAAGCACCACAAGGCATCGGTTGCAAGTTGTTTTCTGGTGGATACCGGTCGAGATGGGTTACCAATGACGTTATCAAGCGGGTGATCCTTGCTCCATTTTTCGAGATGATGAAGTGTTTGAGTGACATAGGTTGATTCTGCTGAACTAACATCCCCGGATGATGATGCTTCAGAAGTAGGTTCTGGAGCAAATATGTTTATAAAGGGATCGTTGTCAACAGAAGTAAATGGATTTTCTTCCACTAGAGTAGATTCAGCTACAACGCCTTGATGTATACTTGGAGATTGTAATGCCGAAGATGACAGTGAATGACTTAGAGAAGGTGCATCTTGATCAATGGTAGTAGATGAAGGTGTACCGGCTGAATTGACTGGAATTGGAATTGCTGGAGCAGGAGAAACTGGTCTTTCAACACGAGGAGGTTCCAGGTATTCATCGAACATTGGTTGGAATAAAATCTCTAGTTCTTTATTTGTGGGGGGTACATAAGGTGCTGCAGGAACCGGATTTGGTACGAGCCCTGAACTTATCTGTCCAGGCGTCAGAAACGTAGGAGCGGGTCCTGTACTAAGTTGCATAGGAGCCATTTGCTCGGTCAGCTCATCGAATTGAACGTGAATAGTTTCCATAATTCGCCGGGTTCTTTTGTTGAAGATTCTATACCCTTTTCTGCTAGGTGCATAACCAATGAATATTCCAATATCAGCTGTTGGTTGTAATTTTCCAAGATCTTCACTGTCATTTGTAGGGTAACAAAGAGCACCAAAGACACGAAAAAAGGTAATATCAGGCTTCTTATCATGCACCAGCTCATATGGGGTTTTGTTATGAAGAGTGTGAATAAGGGATCGGTTTCGAGTGTAACAAGTAGTAGCCACAACTTCTGCCTATAGAAACATCGAAGCCTTGGAAAATATCAGCATTGTCCTAGCGGCCTCTACAAGAGTACGGTTCCGTCTCTTGACAACGCCGTTCTGCTGTGGAGTCTGTAGAACTGTCTTTTGGTGAAAAATGCCGACACGTTCATAATATGCAGTCAAATCTTTTTTGACAAATTCTGTGCCATTATCAATACGGATGTATATAATAGTTTTGTTGAGATCGACTTGTATTTGCTTCTAGAAATTTGATGACGGCCTCTGGGGTTTCATTTTTCAATCTAAAAAACTTAACCCAAGTAAACCGAGAATAATCATCAACGATGACTAAGATGTATTTCTTCCCATTAATTGTTTGCACTCGCATCGATTCACATAAATCCATATGAAGGGTATTAAGAACTTCCAAGTTGGTGTTTTTGGTTTTGGGTTTGTGGGTATGCTTTTTGCTCTTTCCTAGTTGACATGCAGAGCAAAGATGATCTTTCTCAAACTTCAATCTAGGTAAACCTCTGACTAAGTCCTTTTTTGCAAGGTCATTGATGGTACCGAAGTTCAAGTGGTTTAAACGATGATGCCATAACCATGATTTGTTCTTGGATGCCTTAGACAATAGGCAAACGGGAGAGGACTTCATCATGTCTTCAACCGAGATAGTGTACAAATTAGAACCGCGAGAACCTTTAATTAATTGAACAACATCCGTATCTCGAACATAACATGAATGTTTTCTGAATGCAACTTCCAGATCAGAGTCGCAAAATTATCCAACAGAGAACAGATTGTGTCCTAGTCCTTCCATATAGTATACCCTGGAGATTACACTGTCACCAATCACATAATCTCCATAACCCATAATAGCACCAAAGTGGTCACTCTCGAATCTAACTGTCCCGATGAACTTTTGCACAAAATTCCTGAGCCGTGAGCGATCCCCCGTCATATGTTTTGAGCAGCCTGAATCCAAATACCAAAGGACGATCTGTACGACCTGCAGTTGAAAACAGACGAAGATGGAGAGTTTGGACAGTTGGAACCCTAATTTTGGTTGGGTTCTTACGGGTTAGCATAAGCCATAGTAGACACTACTTTGGATGTAGTGAGCCTAGTTAAAGGGAACCGTGCTCCTAAAGTGAATGTCCTTCCCGTGGGTATCCATTGATAACCTACAGTGGGAAGTATTTTGCCTGTTGGTTTCCAGACTTGCTTGACTTGCTTAGGTTTCCAAACTTGCTTAACTTTACGCACAACATTTTTAATAGAGGGGGATGCATTCACAGAGTGCAAATAAGTAACCACACACATATCATGATTTGCAGAAATTAAGCATTTGTTACATGTCTTGCAAGCAGTATGAGAATTCAAATTAATTACAGTACGCTTAGAGCTAATACTAGAATCAACACGATTCTTGGTTTTTAAATTAGACTTATTTGTCCTAGGGTGTTCTTCTACATTCTTCTTGTTGACACTCTTAGCCGGCAAGATCCTATTTTTCTTGGTATTGCTCCTAGGCTGTGATCCGCTAGCATCAGTGCAACTGTTTACTCCTGTAGAAGGAGGCACAGGGACATTAGTCTTCTGAGTGTTCAGTTGCTCTACATGTTTGTGTGTGTTACTATTTGACGTTGCACATTGGACCTCAAAAGTGACTTGCTTTTTCTTAGTTAAAGGGGTATAAGCATGCTTTTTATCTCGTTGATTGAAGTCTTTCGGACAAGTGCCAATCACATATTCTAATAGTTCCTGAGAGTGTTTGGTGTAAAGGCAAGCAGATGCAAGTGATCTATCTAACGGTCTTTCAACTTTGGCTTCCTCTACTATCTCGCGAATAGTTTCAACACTTTCCTTAAGATGCTTGAGATAATCTAGATGAACTTCCCTATTATTCCTATTGCGAGGGGGAATTGGTTCAACATCAATGGCATACTTACCCGGTGCAAGAACTCTTGGTTTTACAGGATTAGTAGTGACACATTGCATTTTATTATGTATTTGGACTTTTAGATTCTCATTTTTAGTTAACAGAGCAGTTGTCTGTTCGATATGCTTATCATGCGTGATCTTAATAGAATCATATAATTCCTTGTAATGCTGCTTAATCTTTCTATTTTTTGCCCTAAAAGCTTATTTTGTTCTTGAAGAGTGGTGACTTTTTTAGTTAATTGAGTGATCTGAAAATCTAAGGCCCTGAAATCAAGTGTACGGTCTGCTTCACTACGGGTCTCCTTTAGTTGAGAGATTTGCATTTTAATTCTTTTGATGACGTTGTCCTTTCCTTGAAGGGAAGCTTTCATTTTTTCGATTACAAAGACTGAGTCAAAACTAGCGGGTGGAGGTGGGTTATTCCCAAAACTTTCTTTAAGGTTTTGATACTTTAGCTGCATGTTTTAAGTGATTTACCTCAAGATTGGAAAACCGGTTTACTAATTCATTATGATCATCTGTTTGAATCTTATCTCGTAATTTAGAAAGCTCTGCTTCAAGTTCTAGACAACATGCTTGAACGACAGTGTGGGCATCATGCATTTCTATAAATCTAGATATAGTAAGCTTAGAATTTGTTGTAATATAAAACACATCTTTGGACAAGCAGTCAGCAATTAAATTATTTTTTGCAATAAGAAGGTTTTTCCTCTCAATCTCAGCATGCTTCCTATGGACAACGTTCTGGTCAACCTCAGCTTCCAACTCTTCAAAAATGTCTTTCATTTCTTTAATTTCTTTAGTTAGAGCCTTTGAATGCCCTCAAAATGTTCTTTAAGTGTTTTGAAAAATGGAATGACCTCGGTGAGATAACATTCCTTGGTTTGTTCAAAACCCTTTCCCCTTCAGTGAGCCCAGTAGGTGTAATTCTCTTTTTGTAGGTTTTTTCAAATTCTAAAAAAAAGTTGTATAAGTGTGAAAATATTAATTTTCACTTAAATTTTTGTTGGAAGCACCATGGGAACAAGCGTTTCAGGTGTATTTGGTGGATACATCGTCAACGCTTTGATTGGTCGTGAAGCTTTAGTCTGCTCCTTGAGAGCTTCTGCTTTCATCTCGATGAGATCGTTAGTGGTGCAACCTTAACTCTCTTTTTCACACACTATGGGTCAATTGTTTATGTGGTGTGAAAGTCGCTAAATAATTCTCTCTCGAGTAATCAGGTGGTGCAATCTTAACTCTCTTTTTCACACACTTTGGGTCTTTCATCTTGTCATTCATTTTCTTCCTAGTGATTTTAGCTATCTCTAAGGTATCCTCTGAGTTGTGC
The DNA here is from genome assembly GCA_026074375.1 of Tanacetum coccineum. NCBI lineage: Eukaryota > Viridiplantae > Streptophyta > Magnoliopsida > Asterales > Asteraceae > Tanacetum > Tanacetum coccineum. The sequence continues at coordinate 50,614 of BQNB010035520.1, forward strand.
ACTATGGCCGGAACATGATTGGTTTTGATAATTTCATGACCATTATATAGGGCAGGCTGAACTTGCTTTGCACGGGTGAGACATAAAGGGTTCTTGTAGCCAATAGCTACCTTATTCTTTTCATTATAATAGGGCTTTGGTTTACACAACATGTGAACTGTTTGAAGAGACTGGTCTTGTTTTTATAATTT
>BQNB010035521.1:7640-50803 GCA_026074375.1 Tanacetum coccineum
AACAAACTATTTTAACGGATAACGAGATAGACAACTTAAACCAAATAATCAAATTTACTTCACGGTAGCTCTTAAAAATTTTACTTTTTAAGGTGAGCCGTATTTCGTAAATGACACAAATGGTAAGTTTTTAAATCTTTGATTCGAGTTGGGAACTTTCTAATGGATAATACCTCAATTGAAGGTATTATTTGTTGGTGTTCTTTTACCAACTTTGTTTATTTTATTATTTATTATGGACAATTTTTTATATTTTTGATTTTTTATATGATAAGTATACTAAAGAAGGAAAAATATTTTTTTACTTTTTTGTATTTTATAATTTTTGTATTTTTTTTATTTTTTAACAAAACAAAACTTTCAAAAACGAAAGGGTCTTCAAATCACGATCAACAAACTTCAAACGAGAGAATCTTAATCACAAGTCCCCGGCAACGGCGCCAAAAATTGATTCGTCAGAATTTATATATACGTAATAATAAAATATATAATATGATGGAAAATTACCAAACTACCCTTGAGGACAAAGGTAAAAAGGAAAATCTTCACAAATATATATAATATAATACGTATATAAACCGGGAAGTATGATTCCCGGATCGTTATCCCCCAACGACTTATGAAATTGAAACCACGTTTGATGTTCGGACAATGATTTGAATTGGAAACAAAGGTTAGTTTGATTATCTATTTTTAAAAATTAAAATAAACAAATTATAACAATTAAGCAGGAGGACAAATACGAGAAACCAAATTTAACTAAAAACGTAAAACGGGACCCCTAAACGGAGGTCAAAAACCCTAAATTGCTAAAATTAAACCTAACTTAAATTTTTCTTTTTAAATGAACTCTATTTGACTAATAAGTAAGTTTAAAGAAAACTAGAACAAAAACGGAGTTAAAATGAGCGTTAAAACATGAAAAACGAGAACGGGAACGAATACCGTTCTTTAAAAAACAAAATTTTGCAAATTAGACCCTACGAAAGTGAAACTAATTTTCCTATGAACTTTATGATAAAACAAAATTTTCTAAAGAAATTTTATATTTTTTTGATTATTTTTCTATTTTTTATGATTTTTTTAAGTTTTTAATGAAAATAAATGTTAAAAAATTCTAAATGAATTATAAAAATTCTAGAAAATTTTCAGAAAATAGCTTACACTACTTAAAACCTAGGAAAAATAAGCTTATAATCACAGCTTATCAAATAAGCCACGAAATAAGCTATAACAACTTATTAGGCTTATTAGGTCTAAATGAGTAGAAAGAATAAATTGTGCAAGAGTCTTATGAAAAAGACCCAAGGGCGCAGTGGTAGTGTGTGGAGTTAGAAAGGGTTGAAGTGTTGAGGTCGGGGGTTCGAGCCTTGCTCACCCCCGATTTCCACTTCCCCTTTTTTAACAAAAAACTTAAAGAACAAAAGTTATAGATTGAGTTTTTTAAGCAACTTTAATAAAGAAAAATATGAATTTTTATAAAAGCAACTTTTTTGAATAGCCCTAAAATAGACTATTTAGAACAGTTAAACTATGACAGAAACGAAAACTAAGCTTTTTAGTTGTTTTTCACTTTATAACTAATTAAGCCTAAAAGTCACAATAAGCTATCTTAATGAAAAGCTAAGCAACTAACAAGCTAATTTTAACCTAATGAGCTTATTATGACATAAATGAGTACAAGAACACAAGCTATAAGCTAAAAAAGCACAATAAGCACTTATGCACACCCTACAACGAAACAGACCTTAAGGCACTTTTGAGCTTAATTTTGAGTAATCAAATAAGCTCTTCAAAAGCTGTAATTATTAATCTGATAACTTGGTCCAATATCCTACTGAAAACACTTTTTGAAAAGATTTGGAATTTAGAGCTGTAGGGAAAAAGCTTTAACAAAACAAGACAGGTTTACTATCTCTTGCTGAGTTTTGGAAAATGAAAAGAAAACAACTGATTTTTTTAAAAACTAAAACAGATAACAAATTAAGCTATATTTTAAAAACTAAGTTGAGACAAATAAGAAATCATCACTATATGTACTATTATTAGTAGTAATTCTTTTGCTATCATTAATTTTATACTAATATTGAAATTTGAACTTGAAAATGAGCTTTTTATGTTTTAACTGCTGATGCAGTTGGCACATTCTTGACATACACATTACTGAACAAATGCCAGCCCTAAAGAACTTGATGTTACATTTTTAACAACACAAATCTAAGAGTAGTTAAAGCAATATAAAGAATAGGAACTAATGTAGCTGAAGATTGCTATACTAATAATTCTAACTTACAAATTTAATATCTAAACTAATCCCTTTCCTATGAAAACATATTTAACGAACTTAGGCTTTTATAATTCAATCAATCTATCTTTATTATGTAAGCTTGATCAACCCAAAAGACCAAATGACCTCAAACATTGTACCAACTCTCTGTTGTATGCTGAGCCAACACCCCTTTTTCATTTTTAAATTAATTTAGCTTGAAAATTTTATATCTATTGTTTAAACTTTTTAACCAGATATTGAAAACTTTTATTCTTTACTTTTTTGTACTTATTTTAACAATCTAATAAGCCAGAATACAAAGTCTATAGCTATTTTTAATATAATGAAACTATGTCTGATTCAATAGGTAATATCATAGAAAATGAGATTCTTTGCTATAAGTGAAAAACAGATTATAAAAACTTAATCATTAAGCACAATAAGACAGTGTTAAGCTAAAATAAGCTTGAAATAAGTTAATTATGCAATTAATAAGCTAGAATCTAGATGACACAAAATGTAAAGAGAAGACTTACATATACCTATAGCTTAACAATGGTTCACTTTGCTAAAGAGCTTATCTTTTGGTAAGCTAGTTAAGTACACTTTGGATGATCTTCCATTTTTATGCTTACATATACCAAATCGTCCAATTCAATTAAGCAAAAGGTTCTTTGTTTCTGATTTTTATAGTTTAAATAGATTAAGGGACTAAATTAATCTCAATCCTAAGCTTAGAGGATTAGATGAGATTGTTTGAGTTTATGGTAGCTTAAGAGCTATGTAACAGTTACAAAATTTATTTGGGAGATATTAAGAGCATATGAAAGAACTATTTTAAGGTAAAACTCAATTTCTTTCACTAAAAACATGATTACAATTCTCTTTAATTAGGAAAATTTACAAAAGTTTTACTTTAGGAAAATTACATTTAAAATGAAACAATTAAAAAAAAAAATAATTTACATAAGCTAAAAAACTATTAGTCTAAAGCTAAGCTAGAAAAAGGATTGAGTGTGTGAGATGTGATTGTCTATGTATATGCCCGATTATAGCTTCCTTGTGCAAGGTTAGTTACTCGCTCCATTTGGTATTGCAAATTGATCACCCTTCATCTTTGGATCAAACTTATTTTCTGTGGATATGGATTTTTTTGTCTCACGGTATTGCCAGCGTGGCAATCCATGATGTGGACACCTTTGTGTTACTTCTGTGAGTGATATAGCACAAAAATCAATCCTCTTGTGTGTTTCTTCTCAAGCTCTCGTGGCATCCTTTGTTGGGTTTGGCCAATTCAAATCTCTGAGTCCACGTTTGTTGTGTAATGTGTACTAAAATAACTTGAATTAAACTTCCAAGTCATTAATTTGCATTTGCCCTCTCTTTTTGACCCGTGGTAATTTAGGGAGGAGATGAACAGTAAAAACTATTTCTCCCGCCCTTTTTTACTTATAAGAGGGTGCGTTTGAATTCATTTTGACCCGGGGCTTTGACTTGGGCTTTATAAAAGGGAAATGGGCCTTGGGTTTAACGGGTGTTAACTCTTTTAGTTATAAGAGTTAACATCGTTAGGTTTTTAGGGATTATTTTTGTAATTTTGGAATTAATGAGGGACTATTTTGGAAATATTTGGAGTTTTGTCTTTTTGTGGTTTGACTTAAGTTGACCAAAGGTTGACTTGAGTTGACCACTTTTGACTTTTGATAGCTTTCTCCCGGCTCTTTGCGTGCTCTTCCGTTCCCGTGTTCGTGTTTGTCCGGTTTTGACCGTTTTCTTGTTATTTTTTGCTTTATCCGTACCTACATAATCATAAAGACAAAACAAGCAATATTCAAGCATTTAAAGCATAATTTTGTCTTTTTAGTGCCTATTTTGATATAAAATGGATATGTGTTTTCACACATATCACTACCTTTGATTGAAATTAAGACGAGGTTAAAGACAATACAAAGCATGATTACAAGATAGTACAAACATAATAAAACAAATGGTAAAGAATAAAACACACTTGACACTCCTAGTTCTGGGAAAATTAAATTGGGTTTCCTCCCAAGAAGCGCTTTTCTTTATTAACGAGTCTTATAGCTAGACTCGAAGTCATACGTCCTTACGTTGTTTCGTGGACGCTTGCGTGCCCACAAATGAGCCATTCCTTCATACTTTCATTCACTTGGTACTCTAGACCTAGGTTTAAGCAGTTTTTGTACATAAACTTATTTTTTTCATAAGGGTGCCTAAGTCCGTTCATCAAATCGTTTTGACTAAGTTCTAACAATGGTGGGACCTTACTCCAATTGAAGTTCTTGAGCCTAGGTATTGTACGTGGCATCCTATACGTGTATGTGTCAAAGATCTTAGTGAATGAGACCAAACCCTTAGTGACGTCATATTTGAGTTTAGTGGTTTTTCTAAAGGGTCTGCCCATTAAGACTTCGGCTATGTCGCTCATAATGAATTCTCCTATGTCTTCTAACACAACAAAATCTGTGATATAGGTAAAACTTCTGACAAACACGTAGACATCCCTAACAATGGCAACTAGGTTCTTTCCCGTCCCCTCTAGTCTATCTACCATTATTGTATTATAGGCTTTACGCGAGATAATATTCATTGGTAGAAAAGGGTCGAGATAGGCAGTGAACTTCCTAAAGCCTATCATACATTCAAATGCAAGGTCATCCCTGTCAAAACTATTGATTATTCTTTCTCGGCATAGTGTTCCTGCGTATTCATATTCACTTAACTCATTAAGAACTTCCTCATCCTCTGAGTCATTATCAGACTGAGGAAAGGGAGAGACGAGAGGTGTATCTACCAATCCATCATCAGACTCAAGGTCATTTATACTGGTCTTATTGGTTCGGTTGGCAAAGCGATTATGGAATCGCTCAATATTCTCTAGGCGAGAGTCAACAAAGGCCAAAAATTTCTGTAGCTCTTGGAGCTCTTGGTTAAATCGTGCACGTAGCGCAGCTGGTAGGACAAGATGAGTAGGTGGTGGATTCGCGTTCTCTACGATGAAGAAAGGAATAGTCATATGAACAAATTAACGATTCAAAAATTATAATGAAGAGATAGGAATATAGAAATCTAATGTGCGGGAATTAAATCTTACTTGAAAGGATTCTAGCAAGTATAACTAAGCTAAGTTATGATCAAAACCTAACTATTCCCTGGCAACGGTGCCAAAAACTTGATGCGGTCGTCTTTTTGAATTAATCAAGAAGTTTTACCAACTTACTTGGCAGAGAATCCTATTGTGTTGTATAGTTGCTAGTTATAGCAATGACTTGGGGGGTTGTTATCGTTAACACAACTAGTGGAATAGGGTGGGTTGGATGTATTTCTAGGTCTTACTATTTCTCAAGCGGTTGAAGGAAGATTATTTTTGTATTTTTGTATTTTATGGAAAGCAAGTAAATCATATAATTGAGAGGAGGTTTGGTTTTAGCTATTAACTAAATATAAATCTAAACTAATTTGCGTGGATACAATATGATAAAGATGTGTTTATTTTATCATTGTATTAACTCCCTAATTGTTCTTTTTTTTTTTTCTAGTGTTGTTGCCTTGTCACCCTTGTGATGATCTATGTAACTATTTCCTAAGTCATGAACGAATAACCCACCGTCTACATAGTATGCCGCTAGGAGCAATCGCAGAACGCTTATGGTAGTAATAATGACTGTTACAACAGCCTTGGGATGATTAAGTGATTGTGAAATATATATTAAAAGTGGATCAGAATTTTAGGGGGAGGTAGTATGAATATATTTACCCAGTTGGTATAATTTCTATCAACACGTTTCCTTAGACATTCTAACTGCGATACAGATTACTATGTGGTTTCTAAGACCTAGCGTGCATATCCATCACAAGGAGATAGCAATCACAATATGATCTACATTCTATGTTTTATACAATCATAAATAACATCTATAGGAGCGTTTAGCACAACATCTGAAAGGTAAAGAAAGTGACTTTGTTAGATCATACAACACATAAGGACATATTGAATGATTAAGTAAACTTACTTATTTTAAAACATGAGTTGGTTTGAATACAAGTAAGTTCAATAGGGTTTTTTTAGGCCTTATATTTTGTCATAACATGCTGGCTAAACGAACTGGGTCTGTACCCTCTTTATTCTAAAGTTTCACACTCAAAATAACCTAAATTTGAGTTTATTTATAGGAAAATCGCTTGTTAATGTGACGGAGTCGCGTTTTAATCTTGAACGGAACGTTCATGAATGAATATTTTAGATAAGTCCGGGTTGTGGTAGTCGTATATGACGTCGTCGTGTGATTTGGGACGCGTCTTGTATCTTCCGGTGGGATGGTCGGCGTCTCGTTTGTATTTGTGACGTCCATGTCTCCAGCCACTTTAGAGACTTTCTTGATAGTTATTGGTGTTGGTCAGTGCTCTTGTTCGTTTCTTCCTCCAAATGAGCACAAGTCACGTGGTAATTCTTCTAAATGTATTACAAAATGCGAAACACCTAAAAAAGGAACGATTTTAAGTACTAATTTTGGGCATAAATGAATGATTTTTGGGGTTTTTTATAACGTCCCCGATAAATGTTTTTATAATATGGACTCCTGTTCTGTAGAAATCCTGGATATGCTGCTATATTCCGGCTATGTTTCTTTGGACAGTGAAGGCATTCATGGATAATTTTCTTGATTATATTTTAACTTGCCCTTACATAAAGCATTAGGAACTCATACTGTGTTGTAGTCACTTTAACACCACATATGGCCTCCCAATGAGTTCATGAAATGAGCCATAAGTTCCTTTCTTAGTTCCTCATCTTTGCCACTTACCAACTTGTTTTTCCTTGGCAATTGACCATTGTTCCAAGTGTAATGTTTCTTTGCCATTTTCCCATCTTGTAATGATTGTAGGAGTGTTTGGATTGAATCATCAGAAGTCTAACTAACAGTTATTTTTGTAAACAATGCAGTTGGTACTGTCACCACCATTGAAGCCATCAATTGCCCTTCATTTTGTACCCTAGACAAAGCATCTGCTGCAGCATTGTCGACTCCTTTTTTATACTTCACCTCATAGTCATACCCTATAAGCTTTGGAAGCCACTTCATTTGTGCAGGAGTTGTAATTCTTTGATCCAAAAGGTACTTCAAACTATAGTGATCTGTCTTTATGATGAAATGAGTGTCTAATAGATACCCTTTCCACTTTTCTAAGGCCATCATAACTGCCAAGAACTCTTTCTCATAGGTTAACAGGGTTTGGTGTTTAGGAGCCAAAGCTTTGCTGAGGTAGGCAATAGGATGTCCATTCTGTTGCAACACTGCTCTAATACCTACTACATAGGCATCTGTCTCTACTACAAATAACTTAGTGAAATCTAGAAGAGCCAAAACTGGTGCCTGAGTCATAGCCAATTTTAGTGTTTTAAAAGAATTATGTGCTTCCTTAGACCACTTGAAAGCCCCTTTCTTAAGCAGTTGAGTCAAGGGTTTGCTCAAGCTTGCAAAACTCTTGATAAACTTTCTATAATAGCCAGTCAAGCCAAAGAATCCTCTAAGTTGCTTGATATTCATAGGTGTTGGCCAGTTTTTCATAGCTACTATCTTACTTGGGTTAGTTGCTACACCTTGTGTAAATATAACATGTCCCAAATACTCAACTTGGCTTGTGCCAAACACACACTTAGTCTTCTTAGAAAAGAGCTTGTTTTGTCTCATAGTAGTGAGGATGGTAGCCAAATGTTCCACATGTTCTGAGATGCTCTTAGAGTATATGAGTATGTCATCAAAGAATACCAAAACAAATTTCCTTAAATAATCCTTAAAGACATCATTCATTAGAGCTTGAAATATAGATGGAGCATTTGTCAATCTAAATGGCATAACAAAAAACTCATAGTGGCCCTCATGAGTTCTAAAAGCTGTTTTGGCTATGTCATCTTCAAACATTCTTATCTGATGGTACCCAGACCTTAAATCCAATTTAGAAAACACCACAGCACCATGTAACTCATCTATTAGCTTATCAATGATTGGTATGTGAAATTTGTCTTTTATAGTGCTTTTGTTTAACTGACCATAGTCAACACACATTTTCCAAGTGTTATCCTTTTTCTTAACCATGACTATGGGTGAAGAAAAATGACTTTGACTTGGCTTAATAACCCCTGACTCAAGCAATTCCTTAACCATAGCTTCAATAGCATCTTTCTGTATGGGAAGATGCCTATAAGGCCTAATGTTGACATGAGGAGTACCAGGAATTAATGGTATTCTATGGTCATGGTTTCTCTTAGGAGGCAATTCACGAGGAACTTCAAACACATCACTAAATTTCTCTACAACTTGGGTCAGTTCAGGCTCTAAAACCTTTTCATTTCTTTGTTCTCCTGAGACTAACATATTTAAGCCAGTGTTTGGATACACACACAACATAAACATCTCAGCTTGTGGTGTACCCCCTATTTTGTGTAATTGACCCTTACCCTCTGCCCATTGAACCCTAGTCTTATGAGTACCCCTTAGAACCATTTTCTTATTGTTGTACACAAACTCCATTATTAGGTCCTTAAAGTTCCTTTTAATGTCTCCCAAGTTAGATAACCACTGAAACACCCTCCCAAGGGTAGTAATATGACATCAGTTACAAAGGTTTCCCCTTTCAATTTCCAAGTAAATCCCTTACATTCACTTACACTTAACAACTGCTTTTCTCCAGCCACATTTACTGTTAAAGGACATGCAGGCCTAATTGCACACCCTAACCTTTTAGCCATCTTAGTATCTAAGAAATTATGAGTAGAACTTGAATCTATCAAGACATGAAATTCTTGGCCATTCACAAACAACCTCACTACCCTGAGTGTTTGGTAAGAACTGACTCCACTTAAGGCATTCAATGAAATCTGTGGTTGGACTTCCTCAGTTTCTATTTCATCTAAGTTTTCATCTGCATCAACAAATTCCTCCTCTTGCTCCTCTTGATCAGCTAGTACCAGTAAAGTAAACAACTAACCTTCACAATTGTATCCTGGAACATACTTCTTGTCATAATAAAAGCAGAGATTTTTAGACCTCTTCTCCTCATACTCCTTTTGTGACAATTGTTTTCTAGGTGGATTAGTGCTTGGCTTAATATTCCAACTTCTAGCAGTGTTTAGAAAAGCTAGCAGTGGCTTAGTGGTAGTATTAGTAGTGTTCCCATTGCTTCCACACTTACTTCCACTATTCCCAAATTTCATTTTATTGTTCTTCTTAAGAGCATTCAGGGTAGCTTCTTGCAAATTGGTCAAACGGTAAGCATAAGCTAGGGTTTGTGGCCTAAACATTCTTACTCCTATTTCCAATTCAGTTGGTAAACCACCCAAATAAAGGCTCACTGAATGTTCAACACTAACTTCCACCATACTAAGTAAATCATCAAACTTATCTTGATATTCCTTAGCATTACTAGTATATTTCACATTCTTTATTTCAGCCATAGGATCATCAAAAACTGTCCTAAACCTCTGGATAATAGCATCTCTAAGTCACATTTTCACCATGCACTTCAATAAATTGCCTATGCCACATCAATGCCTTATCAAACAAGTGTACAGAAAGGAGTCTAACCTTTTGGTCTTCAGGTATAGTATCAATAAGAAAGAACTGCTCACACCTAAAGATCCACCCTCTAACGTCATCTCCTGAGAACTTTAGAAATTCCACCTTAGTCATTCTGCTATACTGAGTTTGTTGCCTATTACCCCCTCCATTAGCTATCTGAGTCAACATTGCTTCCATACCTCTCTGAATATCTACCAAAGCATCCTCAACATATCTCTTAATCCTATCATCTACAACATCATCTGTACTAGTACTAGCTAGTGATCTAGTTCCTGGTGCCATAGAATCAAGATGAATATTCTGTTAAATTAGTCACCGAATGAATGTAATCCATTCAAAGAACTCTAACTGATCAATTGATCAAGCTTGATTATAGTATAAACATATTTTGTGGAATAATGTCCTATTTGATCCAAAGATCACTAAATATATTTGTGATTAGGAAATTGAAAGATCAAGGAAGATGTTAGAAATGTATTTGTGAGTGTAGAGTAATTTAAGATTGGATTTGAACGTATTGTTTTTCAGTGACCGAAATCCTAACTGAATTGACCAGTTAGGCAGAATGTAACAGAATTTGAACAGAATTTGACAAGCACTCCTAAGAATGTGCTCTTATACCAATTGATGCACACCATTAAGCTCAACAAGATCGATAATGGATTACAATGGCTTGGGTTCTCAAGAAACTAAGAAATAGAGTACCGAAAGCTTGATTGTATTGTCAATGGCGGATGTTTGTTACAAGTTGGTTAGGAATTTGTTACAAATGATTACATGGAGAAATTAAGAAGGAAAGTATGATTACAAAAGGTAAGAATGAAATGAAATACAAAGCGGGTATTTAAGAGAAAAGTGGCGGGAAAAGTGGTTACAATATGGGAGAGAATTACGTGCACCTCACGTGTGTGGTAACATACGTGCACCTCACGTGCCCATCTCATAATAGACTTATCACTAACCGAAACCCAGATCCAAACAACTACAACAATCATTCACAGATCCAAACACAAAACAAAAACAAAACCTAAAAATTATTCACAGATCCAAACTAATACTTACATAGTTTTGTTTAATTCGTCGGTTATAATAACCCAATTACATCATGTGGTTGTTTGTCTTGTTCGATCTAGACCAGCGATGTATGATTGTAAAAGGGGAAAAAATAAGATAAAAAGATTTTTTTTGTTTAGAATCCTTGTATACCCAAGTAGCGTAAGATTCGTCTTACCAACGAAAACAATATGGAAAAGTTTTGCAAGAGAGATTGATAGAGTATTTGATTGGTACAAAAGAATGGAAAAGTTCAGGTGGAAAAGATCATTTGATTATGGCTCACCATCCAAGTAGTTTGCTCTTCGCAAGAAGATACTTAAAGAGTCTGTATTTGATCTATGATTCGTAGGAAAGTATTACAAATTACACAAACATATCAATATAACCCAATTACACAAAGCTATTGAGATTCTTTTAGATTTTTAATTTCTTTTTAATTTCTTTATTTGTTGAGAAATTAAAAAATTTGTGTTTGTTGAGAATACCAATCTAATAGTTACATAGATTTGTTTAATTCGTGGGTTATAATAACCCAATTACACAAAGCTATTGAGATTTGGGTTTGTTTATGATAGTTCCTCTTATATAATTTTTATTGATTTTATAAATCTGGAAGAAATGATGATGAGCTCTAATATCAATTAAAAGAAAATATAAAAATTAAAAGAAAAAAGAAATGAGGAAAAAGACGAGGGTATATATGTCATTTTACTCTGACCAAGAAACAAAAGTGGAATCAAACCTTCGTCACACGGACGTTTTTTGCAATTTTGAAACTCGACGGACCAAATGTGCAATTTGGCCAAACCACAAGCACCAATTTTGTAATTCTCTCTAAAATTAATTATAGTCATTTCGCTTGATTTAGTATTTTCATTATAGATTGTTACAATATATAGTTCAAGTGTTTAATAAAATAATATTTATAAGGTTTTAAACCGCGTATAAATATTATATAAGTAATGCTAAAATACTTTCTATGGTTTTTATAGTCCAAACGAACCGACACTATTCATGTCAGAAAAATAGTGCAGAAAATTTTATATAAAAGTTAAATAGCTTTTATAATTTCTAGTTCAATATCTATACACTTCTAGGTATCGAAAACTTGATTTATAGTAAAACATCATTCCGAACAAGTTTGTAGTTTTACACTTGAGCCGAATCGGACCCGAAAGCCCTCAAAAACTTCGATTTCAAAGTTCACAGTTTTCTCGCAGTTTCTCACATTTTTATAAAAGCTATGAGAATTAATATAGTTTTTGAAATCTTTAAAAATTCATAACTTTCTCGTTTTAAGTCCATTTTTCGAGTTCTTTATATGTACGAAATCATGTCGAGATGATCTATCATATTATTATGTTTATATCTTGCATAAAAATTTGTGCAGAAACAGCTTATATAAACTGTTTTATATAAAATTAGTTTAATATATTTAATTATCGCAATCTCGTAAAATTCATATCTCTTTTTTTTTAACTCCGTTTTCAAGTTTCTTATATCTTCAGAATCGTTTTGAAATGTACTATTTTAATATCAGGCCTATATGTTGCATAAAAAATCGTGTTTGTACAGATTATACATTATGTCCCAAATATATATTTATAAAACTTGTTTTTATAAATTTGAACATGACTTGATTATTACAAGTATTCTAACTTAACTAATACAACATCATTTGTATACTTTAGGTCCTCTAACTTATATCCATCTATTTTATGTCTAATATGTCTAAATAAAATGTCTAGAACAATTATTTATTTATAAAACTATATAAATAAATTTGTAACAATTAATTATATAAATTAACCACACATGTAGGATATCAAATAAAATATTTTCTTGCATTCTAACATATTTTAAACACATTTCCATCATGTTTATATATTTACTTGATTTTGACTAAACATTGTTTTCTTGTTGTAAACTTTATAAAATAAACTAGATGATGATTTAACAAGATAATAAATATGTAAACATGTAAGAAATAAATATGAATGTGTAGATATTTTTGTGTGAACCTTGAGTGTAGAATGAAGAGGATGAACACTACTAAACCCTAATTCAAACCCTTATGTTTGATCTAACCTAAACCCACTTGCATGTTCTTGAAAACTTGCTTGAAAAATCAAAACTATCTTGGTGTTGTTGTGTGTTATTGTAGCCGGCCAAGGGAGAGAGCAAAAGATAGAATTGTGAGTTTTTTTGTAAATGATAAGTGTATGTGAAGACTTAGAATAGGAACCTATTTATAATCAAAATATCTAACAAAACTAACAACCTCAAAACCATGGTATTTAGGGGGAGGGGGACGGTTTGGAATGGACTAGAAATAGGGAGGGTGTGGTTTTGTAAGGGATTGGTATGGTAGTGTGTAAGATAGTTAGTAATCTCGTAAGATAGGTTGCTTGTATGTGTATTTAACACATGCTAGATTTCTAGAAGCAATTTTTGTATCATCTTTGTGTTTTATTTACTAGCAACCAGCCATAGGGTAAGTTTTTATAGAAACGGTATAATTTTTGGGTATTGGGTAAAATTGTGGGTATTTGGTTGAGTGTAGATAGGTAGAATGGTTTAGATTTATGCAAAAAGGTTTCAAAGTGCGAAACGTAAACGTTTTACGTAACGTATAAAAATAAAATATGAAAAATTACAAATTTTTTTGTAAAAATAATATAACACTTGTTTGACGTAAACTTTTATTTGTTTGATGTCGGTTTACGTTGATTGTTGATTTTTAGTTTACGCGATTTAACTAAACGGTTGAAATTAAAGTAAATGCGTAAAAGTTTAAAATAAATAGTTGAATATTTATTGAGGTAGAATGACCTAAAAATGCAGATTGTTACACAAGTTATCAAGTTTATGCTTATATTACAATAATCCAGAAATTCTTACCTCGGCAACTGATGTGCTGTCGTGTAGGGTCAATTTATTGATTACCAAGTTTTAAATTTATATTTAGTTGACTTATCCTAAAACAACACTTTAACGGGCAGTGTACTCGATCGGATGGAGTTTCGTGGTAAGTAAGGTGTCGAACACTAAGAATGAGGTTGTTAACCTTATAATCTATCAGTATTTTAATTACTCTAGTTAAGTTAATTCTAATTACTTGTTAAACCTATGCTATATACGCTTCTAACAGATATGGGGGGGTATTCAGCCTGAGAGACTGGCACAGGTTTTATGGTGACAATAATCAATTCTAAACACAATAAACATGCAAGAAAACAATCAGAAGATAAAAGAGCGGTACAAGCCAAATAATAGAAAACTATATTAGCCATATCAAATCCGATTAAATGCTGGTTTGTTTATTTAGTGCAATGATTTCTTATCTCGAAGCAGCATATCATTCTTAAGACTTAGGCGGGACATCATCCTAAGACCTAGACACGTTGAATCCTGTCATATTTAATGCATCCACATAAAGCATCCTTTTAGTTTAATTATAATCTATCTAGGGATTATAGCAATGGTGATCTTGATAAACCCTAGCCCATCGGGACTTTACCCACTTACTGTTTGACGGTAATTTCTTATAGACCGTATCCACTATTTTAAATCTTTATTCAATTAGTCAAGAACATACATGTTAGAAACATTCTGGTCACCTGCCGGTCCAACTAAGCTCGTTCAATTTAAAGACAAAGACAGACTTACTTCATGATCCTATGTCTAGTAATATAAAAACATGATATGAAGAGCTAACCCAGTATCTAGCTCACTTGTTAGGCGTAACTAACCCAGTTGAGATGATCTCGGTTGACATAATCAAACACTAGACAAGTATCATGTGATAAACATCATATTAAACTTTCAACGATAAATTAAGTAAATCGATTTTAAAACAAACCAAACATTAAATCTTCATTAAGATGGCTAATACCCAAGGGTATTAGCCCATAACCATTGTAATTATACTAGCATATAATAACCAATTAAACTAAACGTTTTTATCGAACATACTAAAAAATAAATGATAACAAGAGTAAGTAAATACTCGTGTCTATGAGTGGAATTCGTGATCGATGCTACCTTTATTGCCTTGCTTTTTCTTCAAAAAAATAGTCTTTATATGTTTATGGTAATGTATCGAAAATATTTGCACACTGAATAAATCATTTTGGATCTTCTATTTATAACCCTCTGAAAAAATGTTGATACGCCGTATAGGCTAGGCCGAATACGCGATTGGAGGTGTCATCCCTTTGATGCGCACAAAGTTTTTTACAATCAATAACAATATACATTCCAAAATAATAATATCTTCGTATCTCTGAATAGTTATCTTCATGGATACGGCGTATGTCAAAGTGGAATACTCGTATTGGAATTGTTGCAATTACCATTTTCTTGTGAAGACTTGGCGCTGATGCGCCGTATCTCCTTTTCCTGAATACAGGTATTGGTCAAAATGGGTAAATCTTCAAATGTCTTCGTATTAGCTTTCAATATATCCGACGTTTAGCATGTCATATCACAAATCACTTCTCATTACTGCAAATAACACTTTTAAACAATTAAGTACACATTCTTGCAATAATTATATAAAAATGGTTAGTTTATTCGGGATAAATAATGGTATAAATGTGACGTTATTTGATGTCATCAAATAATCCCCCACTTGAATCGCTACTTGACCTCAAGTAAGCACGATATAGCGAATTGAAAATGTATCCAACCTAGTCAAGGATTTTTCCGCTTAAGCACTTCTTTTGATAAATCACAGCGCATGTACAAGACCAGCACCTCACGAAATATATAAATGAAATCACTACAGATTCACTCCAACAAATCTAGGAGTATCATTTTAAGTGTAAGCTCAAGTGGCCCGGATTTTCAAGATTACTTTGTATCATAAGCTTGGCATGTTTCACTCTAAATCTCTAACAACTTATAGCTAACATCGGAGAAACCATCAATAAACAATTAAGTACACATTCTTTCAATAATTATATAAAAATGGTTAGTTTATTCGGGATAAATGATGGTATAAATGTGATGTTATTTGATGTCATCAGATATCACCATCTTGGATGCTACTTGACCTCACATGCACACGAGTCCCAGTAAACGTTCAAAGATACGTTTATAAAACACAATTTCATTTATTAGAAAGATCAGAGTTACATAGGTCCCTTGTGGTCTCGGAGTTACATAATTGAGGACCAAACGACATCATGTCCATCCTCGTCAAAACAGTTCTATTCCATACGCTACATCCTTAAGTTATTTCAAAAAAAAAATTAAAGAGTAGAAATTTAATTAATTCAAAAGAAAGAAAAGAAGATTGCATTATTTCATCTTCCATTCTTATTATTTTGAAGGAAATATATATATATTAAAAATAAGATTTATTTGACACCACAAGGTCAGTTTATGAAATTTGATAACACATTTTTCCATTGTTCACACAAATAGTTTATACAACAAAATCAGTATAATTCGCGCAACGACATTTGTTCAACACAGAATTTCGTTATTGTAATTCCCAGTTTTAAAATCATCAATCTACGAAGCATCGTTTAATATAGTTTGGTCAACGGTCACAACAAGTTTCAAAAATAATACCCACTCATGGATAATGCAAGTAAGTATCATACACATGCGAAAGATTCGCCAATCTAAGCCACTTAACACTCGAGGTCAAATCAATCTCATACAAGCCGAGTGCCTCGGGGGTAACCACGACCTCCAAGCTTCACTCGTAGTATGACATACACATTGACACCTCCTCATAACTCATACCGAGAACAATTACAACAATTGTAATAACAACATCAAAAATAACCTACATACATACCAATTTCCCCCAAAAAGGGATACATCATTAGCCTTCAAAGCCAGTACATCCAACCGTAACGGTTCTAAGTTTCCAATATATAAACTACATATACATGAACTCTCCTAGAGTTCTAAATCGAAAGTAATAGCTAAAGAATGCACAATCACCACGCCGGTGATAAGATAAAACTCTGAGGCAACAATAACCTCAATCTAATAAACCTAAATCTTGAAATCCTCCTACTTATTAGTCCATGGACGATAAAAATACGAGGTTTTTGTCTACGGGAAGCATTTTAAGTCTAAATTCCAGAAACATAGGGCCCACTGCCCAGAAAGTTTTGAATCCAAGGTGAAATTACCATTGTACCCCTATTTATCAAAGCCGCTATTTTCCAAAATTTTATCGCTCCACTAAACTGAGTGTATTTCCTAAACCGTGCGTCCGCAAAAGCCGAAACGACTGCTCAAATCTAAGTTTGTTCAATATCTAGAATTTACAGTCTTAAATATATAGGTGTTGCTATATAAGTTTTTGAACTTATTACTCATTTAAATTCTGGTCTCAATTTTTGACTAGTTTTTCCATTTCGGCGATATCTCATTCGTCAGGCGTTGATATGACTCCATCCGAATTCCTACATATACCTAAGAGGTTTCTTTACCTCCTAGTCTAATTTCCTAGGTTTTCATAGACCAAAAATATTTTGAAACGTATCCAACAAGCTGCTATCCCAAAGCAGTCCCCAAAGAAATTTTGACAAATTTTTATAGTTTACGCAAATAAGCGAAATTTGAAATTTAATGATGCTTTTGATGTGAAACCAATTGGAGGTGATAGCCCTAAGAGCCTTCTACAGGTACATAAAATTTCTTTCGAAAAGTTATTACAAAAATATGGAGTTATACTCCTTTTCCCAACGGTATACCAGATTTGACTAGTTTTAGAAAAACAACGATATCTCACTCATCCGGAAGAGTTAAAATTCTATCCAACTCACCACATGTACCTTAAACATGTACCAACATTTCAATTGGCTTTCCCAGGTGTCGTAAGACCAAAAATAATTCAAAATCAACCCCACAACTTGCTGGTTACACACTGCCGTAAAATCCATTTCAAAATCCAACCAAACACCATTTTAATTCCTCCAAACGCCAATACAAAGCCATACCCAATGACTTAACACTTCTTCAAACACACATTAACTCATAGATTTCTAGAATCAAACATTTCAAGACTTACTAAGTAGAGGTCGATACAAAAGAATCAAAGCGCAAACACACCAACTTTATTCGAAAGCTCCAAAGATAGACGTTTCCAAACGACACGTTACACGAGAATAAGTTAATAATCGTTTCCCAAAACAATGAGGGTTCATATGATGACATATAAAAGTCACACTCTCATTAACTGAAAATTTTCAAAACAATAGGTTACGAAACGACATATGCGATTTAAAAGCAATGGGAAAATACTCGGACTCGGAGTCGAACAATAAGTCGCCCAATGGGATCGACAAACTACGACGAATCAACATCATCAAAAGATGAAAAGTAAAGTCGCGAAAAGTTTCAAAGATAACCATATAACGTCGATGCTTTTATTCATGTATCAAATGATTTTTCATATCGCTTCAGAAATGCTTAAAGACATTAAAACTCTTCGCAAGAAAGCGATATCAATGTATTTTTAATCGTACACCATAGAACGATGCCTATATATATATATATATAATAAAACTATATATATATATATTTATAAATTTATTATTATATATACATTACATATAATATTATATATACAATTACATATATATATATACATATATATACATATATATATATATATATATATATATGTATACTATGTATATATATATATAAATATAATACATATTATATTATATATACTTACATATATTACATATATATATAACATAATCTAATATATATATAATATATATATATATATATATATATATATATATATTATATATATATATATATATATTATATATTTCTACACCATATATTACATCTTATACATATGTATATATATGTATATATATTATAATATATATATTATATATTTATATATATATATTTAAATTTATATTATATATACGTATTATATTACATATATATACTTATATATACATATATATATACTTATATAATCATTACTTATACCAAGTGTATCCCACTTGTTACGCACATAATATGAAATCAAAACACACATAAGGCTTCTAGGATCGGGAACAACACGCGCGTGGATATCAGACATCGGTGAAAGACTCGTTTTAAACATTTTCAAAAACAGTTGTTGTAGTCCAAGTTATGTAAAAAGACTTAGTTCACGACAATCGTACTCTGATACCAATCTGTTTGTAACACCACCAAACTACGATACGCAGCAGGAGTACAACAATGGGGTGCGATGTCCTAATTCATGACAGGAAGTCCCAGGTTAAACGTTCAAATGTTTACAGTTATAAAACTCCAATTTATTGATTAGAAAGATCAGAGTTACATAGGTCCCCATACCATTATAGATTTTATTTCTAAAAGTCACAACACGGACTTGATTTTAAAACACTTGTTTAGTTTATGATCATACTTCACCGAGACACCGTCCTTGTATCGCGTCCGTCCCATTCATGCCATCAACAATACCTAACCTGAGATACATGCTTTAAAAATGTCAACAAAAACATGAGTGGTGACTTTATAGGAGTTTACAAATAACAGTTAGAACGCATATTTGGTTCAACAAAACATATAACATTGCTCGTAAGACAAGTTATAAAAATCTTATTTCAACTTAAAATGAGCCCCGTGACCGAAAAAATTAAACACAATATCATACCATTGGGTCTAAACATGACCGAGATAAGTATGCCACTTTCTAATTACTTGACACCAAAAATGTCCGTTTGACAGGGGGTGGTCTCAAAATGATTCAGACCCCGGACAGGGTTTTGTCAACCCTATTTGATCTATTTAACTGCATTTGCGTTCACCAATCAACAAGCAATTAACGGCAACCCACACAGTAAAAGCATATACTCAATAGTGAATGAAAATCATATAGTATCAAAACATATTGCGTTATCATTTTCAAAACAAGCAAGTATCCCCCTCGCGGGTTTAAAAACATTTAAAACTCTTAAAAGCGAGGCTATGAACTCACCTTGGTCTAAGCCGAAGATCAAAATAACCGTGATAATCCAAAGATGTCTCAACTCGAACTCAACCGCGACCTATAGTTTATGTCGTTCAATTATTATATCGCAAGATACGATCGGATAGTGCGCGCATCGCAACTATCAAAATAGTATAAGTATACATACACATGTGATGAGAAATCCACTTGCACGTCATAGATCCTAAACTTCACACAATTGAGTTACGATCATTCTTTCACTTATATTATACGTCACTTAATCGAAGACTTTCTATTTTAGGAAACTTTCTATTCTTAGAAAGTTGTTATTTTCAAAAAGTTACCATTTTTAGTAAGTCCTGACATCTAATTATATTTACAATAATATTTATTTATCTCATCGTACATTCGACGCTTAATTTGGTTATCGTTTACTCGTATCGGTGTTATATCCGAATATTTCAAAAGTTTCTATTTTTAGAGTCTTCCTCGTTCATAACAATCGTTAAGTCTAAAATATTATACTTGTACTAATAGTAACGTTTATTATTTTTATAACATCCGAAAAGTCTTATATCAACCCGTTTCTTTTTATTTTTTAAAGTTCAAAAATCATCGTTTGAAACTTAACTTTGACTTTGACTTTATGTATATATGTATTACTAAATCTGACCCGCTCAAAACGACCCGTTATATCACATTTTCACGACTCGGACTCAAAAGAGATTTTATGCAAAACGAAATTCGGGACCCAACTTTTTGTGTTTGCCGAGGTGGGACCTGAAACTTCGACGGTAAATGACCAAAAAAAGCTCCTACAAGTTTATTGCGGGAAATTTGTGACATTTTAATTAAAGTGCAGAAATTTGACTTGGGTTTCAACAGCGTTATTACTCGATTTTAAAAAAGCAATCCTCGCGACAAAGTAAAACGTCATTCTCTAACAACTTTAGTGTTTCGCTGAAGGACGAAACGAATGAAAGTGCCCTCAAACGAGGCCGTGTTTTTTTGAATCTGCCAGTAACTAAACAAAAATACCATAGCTGTTTGGATTTTTCTAAATTTCAAATCTTGTTTTTGCCGTAGACTCTTCGTTATTACGAGTTACGGGGCGTTCGAATTACCGGAAATTACGATCGCAAAAATACCCTCTTACCATTCTTTATAAACCAAAATCAAATTTTTACATAATCTCGAAACTCATTTTCCGTGCTAAAGTTTCCTGCTCAGAATGTGTATGTTACCAAAAAACACGCCAATAATCATTTTTGGACCCAAAATATCATTCGAGACACATATAAATGGTCTACAAACACTATTCAATCCTTCGCTCATTCAATCAATAACAAATCTAACTTGTGGCGCAAGATTGCTCGGGCGTTTCATAACATGCAGCCTATTGTAAGATAAATAAAAAACACGAAAACAACGAAATAATTATTACGCGAATACTTACAATGCTATATAAGCGAGATCGGACAAAACCACGGACTTCCTTTTGTCTTAGCAGCGGTTCAAAACAAACCAAAACACCAAAACACCAAAACCGAAGCTTTTTCATTTAAAACAAGCTTGCTACAATGTTTTATTTATCATAAAAATCATTACCTCTAACCCATTTCGATCAAACTCGGCCGAACTCAAACCATAAAAATACCCATTGCATGTTGTATATTTTTAGTGGGATGTGTAGGTCTTGATGAGAGGATTAAGAAAATATATTTAGATCGTATTGCATGTCAAAAAATTGTCAGATTTGGGTGGTTTGAGAGGGTGGCCGGTCGAAGGTGGGTAAGAGAGGACAAGAAGATGAATTTTTTGTTAAAAGTGTTATATATGTGTGTGGTGTTGGTATTTATAGTAAATAAGTTTGATTACTTGTCACTTTGTTCCTCCATCCTTAAAGTCCTTTGACTTTTAGTACAAGGGCTATTTGTTTCGTTATGTAACCGACCAAAGGCTCAGGATTATTCTTCTGACTAAATTTATTTCTGTCACACTTAATTTAGTTTTAAACTTTTAATAAAGTGTTAACTCACGTCAAAATAAAGTTTTGACTCGGTTTCGACTAACTCGGGATGAGGACGATAAAATACAAATTTTCCTTCCATAAATAATAACGAATGTCGCCTCGTGCTTGTCAAAATTTTCGATAACCGAACGCCTATGGTCGCGCGGTCAAACGTTAACTCGCGAAACGACAAAAATAAAAATTTCCAGATTCTGTTCGTAATAAGATACAAAAATAATTATTCACGACAAATAAAATTTTAAATGTCGACGTTCGTTCACATGAACTTATAAAATATTAATTATGACGACGAATTAACGATCGTCCTTCGCGTCAAAAAACTCGAGGTTGTTTATAGCTTCGTTCACTCGTTAATCATGCATTATTTTCTATTAATTCAAGATGACTACTTTGCAGAAACATTTCATTGGTTTTTTTTTCTGTTTTGGAGCTCGAGAACCATCCTCCAATGCTTTTAAAAATCAATGTCATGATTCAGGGCAAGTTCGTATATACGTGCTATTCATCATAGGGAAGAAAAATTGGTTGGATGATGCTTGTTTCTATAGATAAATGTCCATTTGGTTTCTCCAACTATTGAAGACAATGGGCAAACTAGGGACCTAAAAAATACTTCGAACTCACATGAAGACAACAATCTTCAAGATGATTGTGATGTTTCAATCAACAATTATCTTTCTCACGTCTTCCACCCGATGTGTACGCAATTATTAACATCAAGAGGCGGCTAAGGATATTTGGGGTATAGAGTAAGATGCTATTGAAAGGTTAATGGATTTATTATATGTAACCGTTGCCTTTTTGTGTTCTTGAATAATATTCATTTATAGTCCTTTGACTATTTGACTTTTGTCAGTTTATTCAGATAATGTACCGTGTTGACGGTGGTGATTTTATGAGAATTATGGTGATTTATGGTTTATTGTGATTAATAATCCCTTTTGGAAGGTATTATTGTGTTATTTGTATTCCGGGTGGTTTGACCCGTGGGTTGATTTTTTAAAATAAAAAAAAACGAGTCCTACACGTCCGTTAATATCTAAATGAGTTTTGAAGGGTTTAAAGTGTAAATATGTTGTGTAAATACTCTAGGTTAATGGAAAAGTATTTTTAAGGTGAATAAAAATGCTAATTAACTTTGGGGTAAATTTTATGGTTGAGTTTTACGAGTATTTAAGTGATCTCGACACGAAAAAAAAGACCCGAGACCACCTAGGATCCCATTGCCGGTTATGGGTCAAGAGGGGAGACAAGGAGACCTTTTTTTTAGCTTGGTTGTCTAAGGATAGTCCTACACATATTCCACCTTGCATTTTGAAAACACATAGTATCATTTTGATCTAAAAAAAAATACTTTCACCTCTCTTTCTCTCCTTGTGCGTTCGGAAACCAAGCAACTCAAACATAATTTATTTTTGTTCTTTGATCAAGAAAACATTGAGAACATAGATTATTTGGGGTGATTCTAGTGCTCGGTTATTCATTTTTTAAACCAACTATTTAGGTTGTACGGTTCGTGTCGAAATATACTTTTTTGATAATTTTCTTGTAAGTTTTCAAATTAAATTTCGTTGTCCTTTTGGGTTTATTTTGATGCATAGATGTTAGTTGTACAAGTTGATCGTCGTGAAAATCGATTTTTTGGAAATAGCGATAAACATGATAAATAGGATAGGTGTTTGGTTTCGTGGTTATTAAAATGGGAAAATAAGGGTTTTTGTAGTTTTAATGTTGTGGTCGTGATGGTTGAATATTATATATATTGTTAGATGGCTCTATTTTTGGATAGTAGCTTGTATAGCTTATTCGGGCTTATTTTTTTAGCTATGTCTTTGGCTTATTTTGGGCTTATAGGCCACGAAAAATTTCAAAAATCACTAGGAAAGTGATTTTGACTATTTTGTGTTATGGCGTATGTTTGTGGACTATTTTGAGGCTTACGGTAGTAACCAAATGTGATACGTAGCTTATTTTCAAGCTTAATATATGTATTTTGGAGCTTATGGACTCACGGCTCAATAAGTCTATTTAAGCCGTGGCTTAATGGGAGGGCTTATTATGGTCCAGATTATTTTCTACTTATAAGTATATGCTTATATATGTAAATGGACCTTGGTTTTGACTTGAATCGTATTTTGGACTTTTTAATTATTTAATGGTGACCCTTGTTGGGCCTTAAAGCCCAAATAAGCGTATTGTCGTTAGAGAGTTTTGATGGTCTTTTGAAAGTGAAAATGTAATTTACGAACAGTGATTATTGATCGATTATTTTGATGAAAAACGTTTAGTAAAACGTTAAAATTGGAGATTTTGGAGTTTTGTCGAAAAGTTATGTTAAAAATAAGGTTTGAAACTGTGGAAAAAGGTATTTATCAGCGTACGGGTCATGTCGAAATTTCATAAAAAATTTATACTTAGAAATTTTCCTAAAACATGATTTTTGATTTTAATTAATAAATTATTAATAATTTTTTTTTTATTTATAAATTAACCTAAAAGACGAAAAATGTAATTTTTCTTGAAAACTTCTATAATGTGTTTATTATGTGGTATACGTTTCATTTTCAACTTTTAATTATGATTTATTTTTCGCTGATTAGAGTACGAATGGACTTACCAGAGATATATTATATTTCTTAACTTATAAATATTTACGTTAAATTACTTATTATTTTCTTTAAATAGTATATTTATTTATTATTGAGTAATGGGATTGATATGATGTTTGGGTTATGTCCTTGTCAACCATCACACTACTAATTGTTGATTGAGTTATTGTACAACGAGTCTAAAACTATATGCATCTAACGGTGAAGATTGTTTTGGAAATGGATGATTAAATTGGGACATTAACTGGACTAGGACGTGTGTGCGTGTCGTTGCATTTGCTTGTGTGATTGAGATTTGTTTGCTAAATACTTTCTTGAGGTGAGTTCTCGTAGCCCCACTTTTTACTGTTTTTTCGTTGGGGGAAAATAATACTCAAATGTGTTTTGAAATGTTTTGAATTGAATTATGCAAAATGTGGTTTTTTTTTGACAAGATATGTGTTTATGACTACTATGTGAATATTATTTGATGCATGATTGTTTGGATCGGATGGGTACGCCTACCTAGTGTTTGTGAGATTATTAGATCGGATGGGTACACCTACCCAGTATTTATGTGATTATTAGAATCGGATGGGTACGCCTACCCAGGTTTGTGTGTGGTCCTGCCCTAAATTTAGTGCTCTAGCTGGTAGGCCCTTTTGGTGCGTAAGTGACAATATAATTTAATGATTAGCTGGGTTGCTGGGTGATGCTAAGGTTGCTGTTTGCATATATTCACTGTTCATATAGACTATTGTCTTGGTAAAATATTGGCACATCTTTTGGGTTTTTTTTAAGTCAAACTACGAGCTCACCACACATATATTGTTGACGTTTTCGAGTATCATTTTCTAGGTGAAGTGAAAGAAGAATAGTTTGGTGATTGTGATAGCAGAAATAGAAAGTATTCCCCGAGTGGATTTTATAGTGAAGTCTTGCTTGCCTGTTGTTTGATTCTATGTATTGGATGTTTTGGATTAAGTTAGATTAGGACCCCTTGTGTCGTGTATTTGTATAATGTAAGAGATTGTGGATTTTAGGTTGCGAAGTTGGGGAACATCACTCGTGGTTGTTTGTGGTTTGTGGTCTTCTTAGCACTTGAAGTTTATGCATTGTGGTGTTTCTATATTTTTATCTGTGTTATAATTGGATCTTTATGTTGCACTCTCGAGGTTTTCGCCATTGTCAGGTGTTGTGTGGCAGGGAATTGGTAATCAGAGACCAAGGTTATATAGAACTAGGGTGGATTGGCCTAGACTATAACCTATAGTTGTTGGTGGTTTAGTCTGCGTATTTGGATACTATGTGCGTGGTGTTCCGCTTTTGTTTGCTTTTGCGTGTTCGCGGTTTGGTGCTTTAGTTATGTCAGTCATTGAAATGTGTGAGCTCAATATTGAATATGACTGGGAAATAAGGTGGGCGTATTATGTACGGTGGACAACAGTAGTTAGTTATTAGCGTTATCACAATCATAGGTTACTTTGTATTGTTGTTCCACACAATATCGTTGTTGACAAAGTTGGGTGGGTTATGTGTATATTGTTATATATATAGTAGATATTCTAAAGATTTGCGAGTCTTTGGCCTTCACTAACCATTGCCCATGTTCTCCCTCCATATAAAATAATGCTCAAGGATGAGGACCCGAATAGTGTGGGCCGACCTGCTGCTGAATCATTAAGAGGGGGGGAGGAATAGGGTTGTACGGGTTGTAGAAAGTAGAAGGGGTTTTTGAAGAGTTGGGAAGGTAAATGTTGAGCGGTGTTGATGATTTGAATGGTCAAGGAAATACCAGGGTTTGAGAGCTAATGGGGGTGTAGAGGGAGTCAATGGGAATGTAGAGGGAGCCAATGAGGGAGCACCTGACTTCTCGACGATCATTGCCCAACAATTGCAGAAGACCTATTACCCGCCATGCTAGCTCAAGTTAGTAACCCGAGGAAATGTTGGGAATCAAAATGGTATGTGGTTCAAGGAGAACGTTGGGAATGTGAAGTAATTGAAAAACCGGTAGGTTGTTCATATACAGTCTTCTTAGCTTGTAACCCTAAGGAAATGATGGTAAGGGAGATGCTGTAGTTCGTACTCGTTGGATATGAGAAATGAGTCTATGGCATTATTGAGTGGTTGTAGAAATTGACCAAAAAGTATTAAACATACAATGCTGGTTATTTGTACGGTTAAGGTTTAACATGGTGGGTGGAACTCTTAGATGTCCGCACGCTAAGTCGAGAAGTTGATGTTAGTAAAAGAAACAAAGAATGGAGGATGACAAAGAGACAAATGAAGTTGAAGAAGTTAAAGAAGATGATGAAGCTGAGCTAAAAAAGCATTTGGTGATAGTAAAAGATGATGATATAGAAATTGATGCTATACCACTTCCTACCAAACCACCAGTGATTATTGAATACAAGTTTCTTAAAGAATGAATAATGGTACATTATCAGTTGATAAGAGCATATGGAAGTTCCAAGAGATATACGTCAATGATTAGAGTTACTACTGTTCAGATACATAATGGAAATAATTCTAAGTAGTTAGTACTTGTAGTATAAAGTTACCACTGTTAGTTACTATTGTTAGTATAATTTAGTACTAATAGCATAAAGTTACTGCTAGTAGTAATGTTAAGACTGCTAGTACATGTTAATATTGTGAGTACATATTAGTACTGCTAGTACTAATGTTACTACTGCTTATGTTTATTAGTGTTGCTGGTGAAAAAGTTTATGCTGCTGGATTACAGCTGCTTAAAGACTTACTACTATCAAGAGGATAAATACGGTTTAAAGAGATAAAGATTTTTTAGAGAACAAGAATACTTGTAAAGATAAGTATTGAGATATTTTTGTACAAGATATGTATAAAGTATTTGTTTAAGGGATTACGTTTATGTTTAGAAAAGATTATGATATCTAAGGAATGTATTGTAAGCCGACTAGGACCCCTTAGTCTATACAAGGAGGCTCTAGGGCATTAGTTGACATATACATTTATAAGTTACGAGTCTTCATAGTTGTCAAGTCGATTTAGAAAAGCTTTAAGGTTGTAAACCCTAGTACTAGGGAAGAGTACTTGTATTATTGATCTAATAATATTGGAGCGTTTGGTTATATCTTTGTTTATACATGATTACTGTTTTATTCATAATACTTCTAGGTATTAAGGTGTAGATTCCTTATACACTTTAGTATACATACAAAGTTTCTACAACAAGTTATTTTGGATTTATCCAAGGTAATTTAACCCTAGACAACCAAAGGAATCGATTAAGGATTAGGATCAACAAGTGGTATCAGAGCTTTGCTTTGAGAAACTTTGATCTAGAAGACATGGAGTTTGAGAATTGAACTGTGCGAAATGTGGTTTTGTTTTGGGACAAGTTACTTGCTTATGACTGCTATGTGAATATTATATGATGCATGATTGTTTGGATCGGATAGGTACGCCTACCCAGTGTTTGTGAGATTATTGGATCGGATGGGTACGCCTACCTAGTATTTGTGTGATTATTGGAGCGGATGGGTACGCCTTAAAGGTTGTGTGTGGTACTGCCTAATTTTAGTGCGCCAGTGTAGGCCCCTTTAGGTGCGTAATGACAGATAGTTATTGATTAGCGTAATTTCTAGGCTGTTTGGCATATTTTCATACTATCATATAGAACTATTGTCTCTCTTTTTTGAGATATTGGCACTGCTTTTGGTTTATAGGTCAAAAATACGAGCTCACCAACATTATTGTTGACGTTTTCGAGTATCATTTTCAGGTGAAGTGAAAGAAGAATAGTTTGGTGATTGTGATAGCAGACTTAGAAGTATCTTGAGTGGAATTTCATGTGAAGTCTTGCTTGTTTAGTTTTGTCTAGTTTAGTATTTGGAAGTTTGGCTTAAGTTTGGATTTTGGACCCCTGTGAGGGCTTATGAATAACTGTAAGAGATTGTGGATTTTGATAGCGATGGGACATCACTCGAGGTTGTTCGAGGTTGATGGTCTTCATAGCACTTGAAGTTTATGCATTGTAGTTTTATCTATATTGTATCTTGTGTTATGATTGATCATTAAGTTGCATTCTTGAGTTTTCGCCATTATCGGGTGTGACAGATTGGTAATCAGAGCCAAGGTTATAGAGAACTAGGTGGATTAGCCTAGACTATAACCTAAGATTCATCGTTTAGTTGCATATAGGATCTATGTGCGCGGTGTTCCACTTTTGTTTACTTTCGCGTGTTCGCTGTTTGGTGCTTTAGTTATGTCAGTCATTGAAATGTGTGAGCTCAATATTGAATATGACTGGGAAAGAATGCGAATATAAGTACGATGGTCAAGCGTATCACAACTCGCTCATACTTAGTAATGTCATTCACACAAATCGATGTTGACACCTTAAGGTGGTATTATGTGTATATATGTATATATAGTAAGATATTCTACATATATGCAAGTCTTCCTGCCTACCTAATGTTTCCAATGTTCTCCCTCGTATGGATAATGCCGCCAAGGATGAGGACCCGAAGTGCTGGCTGGCATGCTGCCAAATTACTAGGAAGGGGAATGGGTGTACATGTTGGTAGAGGTGGAAGGGGTAGAAGACCTAGGGAAGGTAATGATGAGCGTGTTGATGATTTGAATGGTCAAGGAAATAGCCAGGGTTTGGGAGCTAATAGGGGCGTAGAGGGAGTCAATAGGAATGTAGAGGGAGCCAATGGGGGAGCACCTGACTTCTCGACGATCATTACCCAACAATTGAGAATCCTCTTACGCCATGCTAGCTCAGGTTAGTAACCGAGGAAATGTTGGAAATCAGAATGGTAATGTGGTTAATGAGAATATTCAGGAGAATGTTAAGAATGTGATAGTAAATGGGAACCGGGAAGGTTGTTCATATAAGGAGTTCTTATCTTGTAACCCTAAGGAATATGATGGTAAGGGAGGCGTTGTAGTTCTTACTCGTTGGATTGAGAAAATAAAGTTTGTGCATGATATGAGTGGTTGTATTAATGACCAAAAAGTGAAATACACTACTGGTTCATTTGTGGGTAAGGCTTTAATATGGTGGAACTCTCAGATCCGCACGCTAAGCCAGGAAGTTGCTGTTAGTATGTCATGGAATGACTTTAAGTTTATGATGATACAAGAGTTTTGTCCTGTTTGAGATGCAAAAGTTGGAAACTGAGTTGTGGAATCACGCCATGGTTGGGGCTGGCCATGCTGCGTATACTGATAGGTTTCATGAGTTGGCTAGGTTAGTTCCACATTTGGTAACTCCTAAAAGTAGGATGATTGAGAGGTATGTGTATGGCCTTGCTCTACACAAATCCG
This sequence comes from Tanacetum coccineum, assembly GCA_026074375.1. Taxonomy (NCBI): domain Eukaryota; kingdom Viridiplantae; phylum Streptophyta; class Magnoliopsida; order Asterales; family Asteraceae; genus Tanacetum; species Tanacetum coccineum. The sequence goes on from BQNB010035521.1 coordinate 37,468, forward strand.
TGGGATGGTGGCAGCAACGGAGCCAAAGACAATGCAGAAGGCTGTGCATATTTCTGGTGCACTGACCGATGAGGCTGTGAGAAATTGATCAATTAATAAAGTTGAGAAAAGAGGAAATGTGGAGGAAACTAGCAAAGATAAGAATGGTAGGGATGATAATAAGAGGACTAGGACTGGGAATATTTTTGCTACTACTGTAAACCCTGTAGGAAAAGAGAATATGGGTACTTGGCCCAAGTGTACCATCTGCAACTCCTACCATGCACCCGGAGGGCCTTGTCGCATATGCTTCAACTGTAACCGCCTGGGTCATTTGACTGTAACTGCGTGGGTCATTTAGCAAAGGATTGTAGAGGTGTGCCAAGGAATATGAATCCTATCAATTTCAAAAACCCAACTGTTAGAGCATGTTATGAGTGTGGTAGTGCCAACCATGTCAGGTCAGCTTGTCCTAGATTAAATAGAGCACAAGAACCAGAAGGAAATCATCCAAACCAAGTTGCTGCTAATAACGGGGGTCAAGGTCGTGGAAACCAAGGGAACCAGGCTAGGGGTATGGCATTCATGTTGAGAGCAGAGGAAGCTCGCCAGGACCCGAACATTGTGACGGGTACGTTTACTTTGAACAATCATTTTGCCACTACCTTATTTGACTCTAGTGTCGACTATAGTTTTGCTTCTACTACTTTTATACCTCTGTTAGGCTTAGAGCCTAGCGACTTAGGTTTCAGATATGAGATTGAGATAGCTAGCGGGCAGCTAGTAGAGATTGATAAGGTTATTAAGGGTTGTAAACTAGAAATCGAGGGTCATGTCTTTGACATCGATTTGATACCTTTTGGGCATGGGAGTTTTGATGTGATTATAGGTATAGACTGGTTGTCTAATTATAAGGCTGAAATAATTTGCCATGAGAAGGTAGTGAGGATACCACTACCAGATGGCAAGGTGCTTAGAGTATTAGGAGAGAGACCGGAAGAGAAAGCGAGACTCTTGATGAGTGCTAAGGCTAATGAAAAGAATCAAGAAGAGATTGTTGTGGTTAGAGATTTTCCTGAGGTATTCCCGGATGACCTATCTGGATTACCGCCTATTCGGGAAATTGAGTTTCGAATTGAGTTAATCCCTAGAGCAACGCCGGTAGCAAAGTCTCCTTATCGTTTGGCACCTTCTGAATTGGAGGAGTTGTCGGGACAACTCAAGGAACTCCAAGACAAAGGTTTCATTCGACCAAGTTCGTCGCCTTGGGGAGCGCCGATATTGTTCGTTAAGAAAAAGGATGGTTCTTTTAGGATGTGTATTGATTATAGAGAGTTGAACAAGTTGACTGTTAAGAATCGTTATCCACTTCCTAGAATTGATGATCTATTTGATCAACTGCAAGGGTCGCAGTTTTTCTCGAAGATAGATCTTAGGTCTGGATACCATCAGCTAAGAGTGCATGAGGATGACATTCCAAAGACTGCATTTAGAACTCGTTATGGACATTTTGAGTTCACTGTAATGCCCTTTGGTCTGACTAACGCACCAGCAGTATTCATGGATTTGATGAAAGGTTTGTAGGGCCTTATCTTTGATAAATTTATGATAGTGTTTATAGGATTATCTGAAATCTACTCTATGAACTCGAGAGGAGCATGTAGAACACTTAGGTTAGTCTTAGGATGATAAAAATGGAGAAACTGTATGCTAAGTTTTCTAAGTGTGAATTCTAGCTAAGAGAAGTGCAGTTTCTTAGGCATGTGATAAATGGTAATGGGATTCATGTAGACCCTAGTAAGATTGAAGCTGTTAAGAATTGGAAAGCCCCTAGAACTCCGACTGAGGTTTGTTCGTTCTTAGGATTGGCTGGATATTACCGTAGGTTCATTGAGAACTTTTCTAAGATAACTAAGTCTCTTACTATCTTGACTCATAAGTGTAAGACTTTCAATTGGGGTGAGGAACAGGAATTAACATTTTAAACTTTAAACGATAAGTTGTGTAATGCGCCTGTTCTAGCTCTCCCCGATGGACCGAAAGACTTTGTGGTATATTGTGATGCGTCCGAGATAGGACTAGGCAGTGTGTTAATGCAAAGAGGTAAAGTGATAGCTTATGCGTCTAGGCAGTTGAAAATTCATGAGAAGAATTATACTACCCATGATTTGGAATTGGGTGCGGTCGTGTTTGCACTTAAGATCTGGAGACATTATCTGTATGGGACAAAGAGTGTCATCTATACGGATCATAAGATTCTTCAGCATATCTTTAGTCAGAAAGAGTTGAATATGCGACAGTGTCACTGGATAGAGTTGTTTAGTGATTATGACTGTGAAATTCTCTACCATCCTCGTAAGGAAAATGTGGTAGCTGATGCCCTAAGTAGGAAGGAAAGAGTAAAGCCTAAGAGAGTTAGAGCTATGAATATGACCCTTCAGTAGAGTATCAAGGATAGGATACTGGCGGCTGAGAAGGAGGCTATGGATGAGTCTGCAGGATTGCAGAGAGGTTTAGATGAGATGATAAAACAGAGAAGCGATGGAACTTTGTACTACCTGGATCGAATATATGTACCTTTGAAGGGTGAGGTAAGAACCCTGATAATGGATGAAGCCCATAAGTAGAAGTACTTTGTCATCCAAGAGCTGATAAGATGTATTATGATTTGAGAGATAGGTATTTGTGGCCCGGAATGAAAAAGGATATAGCTGAGTATGTTAGTAAGTGTTTGACTTGTCTGAAGGTTAAGGCTGAGCATCAAAGGCCATCTAGCTTGCTTCAGCAACCTGAGATTCCAGTGTGGAAATGGGAAGGGATAGCTATGAATTTTGTGACTAAGTTGCCTAGGACTAGCAGTGGGCATGACACAATCTGGGTCATTATGGACCGATTGACTAAGTCTGCTCATTTTCTAGCTATGCGTGAGGATTATAAGATGGATAGATTGGATAGGTTGTATTTAAATAAGATTGTTGCTAGACATGGTGTGCCAATCTCGATTATATTGGATCGTGATAGTCGTTTCACATCAAGGTTTTGGCAGTCAATGCAAGAGGCATTAGGGACTCGTTTAGACATGAGTACGGCTCAGACCGATGGTCAGAGTGGTAGTGTAGGCATACTATTCTGACCCTTTGGAAGGACTGCTTGAGCGTAGCGTCTACTAGGAACTTTGGAGGAAGTTAGGATGTTCATCTTCCGTTGGTTGATTTTCGTATAACAATAGTTATCATTCTAGTGTGAGATGTGCTCCGTTTAAGGCATTGTATGGTAGAAAGTGTCATTCGCCAATTATGTGGGCTGAGGTTGGAGATGGTCAGTTGATAGGAACCTGAGTTTAGTTTGCAACTGACATAATGAGAAGATCTACGAGATTCAAGGCTAGGACTTAAGGATGCGCTTTGATCGTCAGAAATGTTAAGCTGATAAGAGGTTGGAATAGCCTTTAGTGTTTAGTGTAGGGTGATCTATGTCTTATCATAAGTATCGCATTGGAAAAGGTGTGGTACAGCTTTGGGAAAGAAAGGGAAGTTAGCACCTAGAATTTATTGGACCATTTAGATTGGTTGAGAAGTAGGCACTGTGCCTATCGGTTAGATTTGCTGAGAATTGAATGGTGTTCATGACACGTTCCACGTGTCGAACCTTAAGAAGTGTTTGGCTGATCCAACACTGCAAGTGCCTTTGGATGAGATTCGAGTTGATGCTAAGTTGAATTTTGTGGAAGAGCCTGTGGAAATTTTGGAAAGAGAGTTTAAGAAGTTGAAGCGTAGTAGGATTGCCATCGTCAAGGTTTGGTGGAATTCGAAACGTGGCCCTGAATTCACGTGGGAACGTGAAGATCAGATGAAATTGAAGTACCCACATTTGTTTAGTGATGTTAGTAGTTGAATTTCGGGGACGAAATTCTTTTAAGGGGGGTAGAATGTAACCTTTGCCCTTTTTGTGTTATGAATATTTTATTTATAGTCCTTTGACTATTTGACTTTTGTCAGTTTATTCAGATTTTGTACCGTGTTGACGGTGAGAATTGTGGTGAATTGTAGTTTATTTTGATTAATAATCCCTTTTGGAAGGTATTATTGTGTTATTTGTATTCCGGGTGGTTTGACCCGCGAATTTTGAGAAATGCCGAAAAAAAACCCGAGTCTGACACGTACGTTATTGTCAATGAGTTTGTGAAAGGGTTTTTTAATAAGTGAAAATATGTCCTGTGAAATACTCTAGGTTAATGGAAAAGTATTTTTAAAGTGAATAAAAATGCTCTATTGATTTGGGGTAAAATTTTACGGTGAGTTTTACGAGTATTTAAGTGATCCCACACGAAATAGGAAAGACCCGATGCACTCTTTGGAAGGCCATAGCGGTCAAGTAGTCAAGAGGGTGACAATGGAGCTTAATTTTAGCTACTTGTCTAGGACTTGGTGCATAATATGCTCCATTATCTCATTTTTATAATCATTCTCATTTTTAAAAAAAACACACATACAAGTGTGTGTGCTTGTGTTCGATCCGCACTCACCACAATAAGTCCACATAAAATTTTCCACTTTGATCGAGAACGTGATATTCCGGGTTGATACGAGTGTTTGGGTATTCATTTAAACAACGTTTGGGTTGTCCGGTTCGTGTCAAAATATACATTTTTGAAGATTTTCTTGTAAGTTTTCAAATTTAAATTTCATTTGTCCTTTTGGGTTTATTTTGATGCGTAGATGTTAGTTGTACAAGTTGATCGTCGTGAAAATTATTTTTTGAAAACGAAATGAATAAAAGAGGGTGTTTGGTTCGTGGGTTGTATAAAGGAAAAATAGGGTTTTTGTAGTTTTGATGTTGTGTCCGTGATGGTTGAATAATATATGTTGCTAGAATGCTTATTTTTTTATAGTAGCTTGTGTAGCTTATTCGGGCTTATTTTTAAGTTATTTCTTGACTAATTTTAGGCTTATATGCCATGAAATCTTTCCAAAATCACTAGGAAAGTGATTTTGATTATTTTTGTGTTATGACGTATGTTGTGGACTATTTTTGAGGCTTATGGTAGTAACCAAATGCGATACGTAGCTTATTAGCTTATTTTTTAAGCTTAATATACGTATTTTTGAGCTATTGGACTCACGGCCAAATAAATCTATTTAAGCCGAGGCTTAATGGGAGGGCTTATTGTGGTCCGGATTATTTTCTACTTATAAGTATATGCTTATATATGTAAATGGACCTTGGTTTTGGACTTGGATCGTATTTTGGGCTTATAAATGTTTTAATGGACCCTTGTTGGGCCTTAAAGCCCAATAAGCGATATTTAGTTGATATGAGAGTTTTGTCGGACTTTTGAAAGTGAAAATGTATTTACGAAGTGATATTGAACGATATTTTAGGAAAAACGTTTTAGTAAACGTTAAAGATTGAGATTTTGGAATTTTGTCGAAAAGTGTCGAATTTATGAAAAGTGTTGAAAATAAGGTTTGAAACCTTGGAAAACGTTGTATAAGCGTACGGGTCATGTCGAAATTTTTTAAAAAGTTTATAATTATAAATTTTCCTAAAAACATGATTTTTGATTTTAAATAATAAAATATTATTTTATTATTTTATTTATTTAATAAATTCACTAAAAGACGAAAAATATAATTTGTCTCGAAACTTCTCTAATGTGTTTATCATGAGTAAACGTTTCATTTTCAACCGTATTATGATTTATGTTGAAGTGACTAAGGTTACCGAATGGACTTGTCGAGATATTTTTAAATTATTAATTATAAATATTTATTTATATTACTTATCTATTTTCTCTAAATAGTATAAGTATGGATCATCGGAGAATGAGATTGATATGATTATGGAAATATGTCGTCAACCATCACACCATTAAATTGTTTTGGGTAATTGGACAACGCGTCTAAACTCTATGCATCAAACATGAAGATTGTTTTGGAATTGAATGATTAAATTGGGACATTAACTGGACTAGGTCGTGTGCGGGCGTCGTTGCATTTGCTTGTGTAATTGAGATTTGGTTGCTAAAGACTTGCTTGAGGTGAGTTCTCGTAGCCCCACTTTTTACTATTTTTCCGTTGGGGGAAAATGATACTCAAATGTGTTTTGAAATGTTTTGAATTGATCTGTGCGAAATGTGGTTTTGTTTTTGGAACAAGATATGTGCTTATGACTGCTTTGTGAATATTATGTGTTGTATGATTGTTTGGAGCGGTTTGGGTAGCACTACCCGTATTTGTGTGGTTATTGGAGCGGTCAGGGGTACGCCTTACACTAGGTTTGACGTGTGGTCTGCCCCTAATTTTAGTGCTCAAGCCGGTAGGTCCTTTAGGCGCGTAAGTGGACATTTGTTAATGTTTAGCGGGTGTTGCTAAGGTTCTCTTGCTTGATATCACTGTCATATAGCCCTATTGTCTCACTGTTGAAATATTGACAGCTTTTGGGGTTTAAGGTCAAAAGACGAGCTCACCAAACATTATTGTTGACGTTTCTCGTGTATTCATTTCAGGTGAAGTGAAAGTAGAATAGTTTTGTAATGTGTGATAGCAGACTTAGAAGTATCCCGAGGGAAATTTCATGTGAAGTCTTGCTTGCTTGTTGTTTGATTATAGTATTTGGATCTTTTGGATTAAGTTTGGATTTTGGACCCCAGTTAGGGCATTTGGATAATTGTACGTGATTGTGGATTTAGTTGCGATTTAGGACATCACTCGAGTTAGTTCGAGGTTGATGGTCTTCATAGCACTTGGAGTTTCTGCAATGTAGTTTTCTCTATTTTGTATCTTGTGTTATGATTGATCATTATGTTGCATCCCCGAGTTTTCGCCATTGTCGGGGTGTGACAATAGATACCAATCCAGTTGTGCTCCGACATGGTATAACGTTCGTCTCCAGTGATAGCTAATCACCCGAACGGGGATTGTCAATCCCGAATAGATCTATTTTATAACATTCGCGCTTACCCTTTGAGTAATTAACAGTTCATGCAACTTAAGCTAATCCGTAATCATAAAAGTAAGATATAGTTGTTGCGTCCATAAGTAAAAACAAGTATTGTATCTTACCGTTAGATATGAAAATGAGTTTGTAAGCAATCATGTAATGAGTTTGTAAATGTTTATGTAAACAAATTTATAATCAATCATGTAAATGAGTTTGTAAACGTTCATGTATCCGAGTATATAAATGAGTTACGAGATCAAGTATGCAATCAAGTATGTAAATGAGATTGTAAAAGATATATGTAAACAAGTTGTAACGAGCATGTATTCTCTCCCGAGATTTGTAAAGCAAATGTAAAACAAGTGAAAAAAGGGCTATAAACTCACATAGTCTTGAAAAGTGTTAATATTAATTTACAGATCATTAAAGTAAAAGAGCATGTATTCTCCCCCAAAAGAGTAAAATGAAAACGGGGCTATGAAGACTCACCTCAAGTGAAATGTATTGATAATAGAAAATCAATAAAATGAAACGTCATGAATGATCCGGAATGCAACAAGTATGTGATGAACTAGAAACCCTAGATTTTAAATTCTAAACCCAAAATCCTTATGAAAACCTCAAACCTTGATTATGAAAACCCTAACTTGATCTTGATAAACCCTTGCTTTAAATGGAACCCTAACTTGCAAAACCACTTGGAACACCTTAGATTATACCATGAACACCATTGTATGCTAGAATTATCAAAGAAATGAAAGGAAATGAAAATCCAGCGGTGGTGTTTTGTGCCGTGGGAAATGAAGGAGAGAAAGAGAGATTTTGGTGTTTTTGGTATATGAATCAATGAAGTGAAAAGTCTAGCGAATGTGTAGTATTCATAGGATAAATATAGATATTTAAAAAATATCTAAGAAAATATCTAGAAAAATATCTAGGAAAATATCTAGGAAAATATCTAAGAAAATATCTAGGAAAATATTTAGAAAAATATCTAGAAAAATATAAAAAGTTATAAATTATTGATTCGGTAGAATCTATATATACGTAATTATAAAATTAATCTATATAGGATGAAATTACCAAATTAACCTTCGAGACTAAGGTAAAAAGGAAAAATCTCACCTTAATATATATAATTTAATACTCGTATATAAACCGGGGGATATGATTCCCGGGTCGTTAGTCCCCCAACGATTTGTGAAATTGAATACATCGTTTGGATGTTGGACAATATATGAATGAAGTCTAAGTTTTTGATTTGATTATCTACTCTTAAAAGTTAAATCTATAACAAATTTATAAACATCATGCACGAGGTCAATTAACGGGGATTACCATATTTTAACTAAAATAAGCAAAACGGGACCCCTAAACGGAGGTCACATAAACCCAATTTACTATATAATAAACCTAACTTAAAAATTTTCTTTTTAAATTGACTCTATTTGATAAAAGGAGTTTAAGTTAAATATGACAAAAACGGAGTTAAAATGAGCTTTAAAATACGAAAAACGAGAACGGGAACGAATCTTGTTCTTTAAAAATCGAAATTTTGCAAATTAAACCCTATGAAAGCAAAACCAATTTTCCTATAAACTTTATGATAAAAGAAAATTTTCTAAAAAAGATTTATATTTTTTTGATTATTTTCTATTTTTTATGGTTTTTTAAAGTTTTTAATGAAAATAAATGTTTAAAAATACTAAACTAATTATAAAAATTATAGAAAAAAAATACAAAAAATAGCTTGAACTAATTAGATCCTAGGAAAAATAAGCTTGATCACAGCTTATTGAATAAGCTGCAAAATAAGCTATAAACATTGTCTAAGACAAAATGGAAGGAAAAACGTTTATAAGATTAATTTTGCAATGGTTATAACGAAAAAGACCCCAGGGCGCAGTGGTAGTGAGTGTGTGTTGTGGTGTTATTAATGGTGAAGTTTTGAGTCGGGGGTCGAGTTTGGCTCACCCCGATTTCACTTTCCTTTTATTTATTTTGAAAACCCTCAAGAACCAAAAGTTTGTAGATTTCACTTTTTAAGCATAACTTTAAATATGACACTATAAGCTCAAACTAAGAAATAAGCTCTCAAACAGCTTGAGAAGTAGGCTGTTACAGAAGAGAAAGTTAGCTTTTGAAATGCTTAAAGCTAAGTTTCACTCAAAGAGGCACAAAGATCTCAAATAAGCACTAAATTCAAAACCAAAAGCTGTTTCTGAAAGCTTGTAATGTCTAGAAACTAAGTCTTAATAATCTAATTTACCGAACTATACAAAAAAAAAATAAAAAAAATAATAGCTGAACTGTATCTAAGTGCTAAATACCAAACTCAGGAAATTACTCTAAATGCTCAATAATCAATTAAGCTAGAAAAGCACAGTTAAGCTACTTCTCATAAGCTAGGCTTTTGAAAACTTAACAAACTACTCATAAGCTATAAATCTGATTCATAAAAACTAATCCTATAAGCTAAAATTCTAAAACTAGAAGCTAAATCTTACTTACTACTGTTTTTGGCTTTTTCAATTTTAAAAAAAAAATAATCTAAAAAGCTAACTAAAAGCTATACTAATGAAATTATAAGCTATTATTACTAAAGCTACCTATTAGCTTAAAAAGGAAAGAAATATGCAAAAAGGACAATAAGCTTAGCTGAAATTAATAAGTAATTTAAATTTTGAAAACAGCAGCCAAAAAGACCCTTAAGCTTACTTTGAGCTTAAAATTAAGTATTCAAATAAGCACTCTAGAAGATGAAACTGCTTTTTGAAATAGTTTTTGACTACAAGAGCTTATAGAAAAAGCACTATGAAAACAGGCATTATATTCAGCAACTGCTGAGTTTTGTTTTGAAATGTAAAAGACAAATATCAATTTCTCAGCTTAAAAACAGATTAGTGAAATGACTTATTTTGAAAAAGCAATTTGATAAAGTTGATTTATGACCTAAGATCTAATAATGCTGTGAAAATCAAAACCTAAAAGCTACTTTATCCTACTTAAAATTAGACTAGAAAATGACCTTTTTCTATTTTTCCCTGTCTGATGCAGTGTGCATACAAAATGACCAAATCTCTAATTCTATTAGTGCAGACCTATTGACTCTATTCTAAAATGCATAAAACTTAAAATTGAAACAAAAAACACCTAATGCAATAACTAGTAATGATTTGAGCTTGTAATGCACACTACACTTAACAGACTTAATCCTAACTTTAACCCCACTTATGAAAATCTAATATGGCCTATTCTAGCTTATGAATATTCCTTAAACAAACTTATAATAAAGCTTAAATGCAATTACCAAAAAAACCACTAGCACAACAACACTACTCAACTTTTAGTTTAGTATTGTTGTGCCAAACAACCCCTTCTTAAAGTTCTCTTAAAATCCATTTTACTATATTTTAGCTTGCAATTTGAAATCTAATGAATAAGCTTTTAAAATGGAAATCCACTTAACTAAACTTTGATACCAGACATCAATGAGCTTATAACAAGCTTAGCAAACATGATTAGCAACTGAATAATCTAGGAATCAAAGGTCTATACTAACTTAACTAATATTTTTTTTGGTTTTTATGAATTTTTAAGACAACAAACTGAAATCAAAGATCTAAACTATTTTAAGCAAAAACAGATAAGCAATATATCTAATAAGCAAAAGTAGATGAGCTAAGCATGAAATAAGCACAAATTAAGCACTAGAAAAGCAATTAGACAAAGCAAAATAAGCATCTAGTAACTAAGCTAATTTAAGCTAGAAAATTAAAACAAGGAATTTAAATGAGAACTAACCAATAGCTTCAGCTAAACAGAAGCTCATAGGCTCATAGAGCTTTTCAACAGCTCTGGCTTATCAGAGATAAGCCAGTTAAGTCCTTGTGAGCCCTTCCATGATTGGCTCACCTTCCAAAAGCTTATAATCCAATAGTCAAGGTATTTAATTATTAAGCTGATTTTAGATATTTAAGTATGATTAATGACTTGATTAAGCTCAATCTCAAGCTTATAGACTTGAGAGAGCTTATAAGAGCTTATGAGTAATAGTGACTTATAAATGAAAGCTTATGAATGCAAGTAGAGACTTAGGAAAAAAAACTCAATTTCATTAATCTTAAAAGCTTTATTACACTACTGAAATGAAAATTACAATGGATTTAAGCTAAAAATAAACTAAACATTAAGCTTAAGCTAAAAATACAATTTAAACTAAAAATTGAAAAGCTAAAATCTACATACGTGTGTGTGTGAGAGTAAAGGCTTTAAATAGCCTGCCAAAGAACCTTCTAGCCACAAAGTTTGTTATCCCTTCCTTCAATCTTGGCTTTAGGATCCTTTCAATGATTGGATGTAAGATCTCATCCGTTGGATCACAAATGAACTCACACGGATTGCCAGCGTGGCCATCCGTGGTTGTGACATTGTGCTTTCGTTGTGAGTGTATCTAGCATAAAACCCCTTCTCTCTTGTGTTTTTAATCATGCCAACGTGTCCTTTCTTTGTGGGAATAGACCAATGAGGTGAGCTTGATGATGTGTGACTCTGCCAGAGTGTAAATGAACCCTTGAATAGTCCTTTTTATCCATTAATTTTGAGAAGCCCTTTGATATGATGAGAGGGCATGTTTGGGACGATGATGAACAGTAAAAACTTATTTTCGTGCCCAATTTCAACTGTCCGGGGTAAAAGGATTTAAACTTTGGGTTTATGGCAATTTTAGTCCCTCTCTTTTAAAAAGTGCATATATAATTCACTTTCAATGTATATTAACTTTCAGAGTTGGCACAATTTACCCCTGGATTTTTATAAAAAGTGTTATGGGCTTAGGGTTTTGGGCTTTTGTTTTGGGCTTTTGATCCAGGTGAGGTTTTTAGGGATAATGGGCCCATTTAGACTTCAAGGACCATTTGTGTAATCTTTTGAAACTTAAGGGACTGAATTTGAAACTTTTTGGGGTTTTGTCTTTTTGTAGTTGACTTTTATTCATAGTTGACTGAGAGTTGACCAAGGTTGACTTTTTGACTTTGGCTTCCGGCTCTTGCACGCTCTTCCGTTCTCGTGTCCGTGTTTGCCCGTTTTTTGACCGTTTCCTTGTGATTTTTGCTTTATCCATACCTGCATACACAAAACATAAAAACACACATATCTTTGCCATTTTCACTGTATTTTTGGTCATTTAGGATCATTTTTGGTGTTAACGGATATGTGTATTTTACACCTATCAAAATTCCTCAAACTAAACGATTGTGTGTCCTCACGCAATGTTACATGCCTTATAACCAAATACCTCGAAACTTCCCCAAACTAAACTTTGAAAAGTAGCAAAGATTTTTGTTGAGAGAGCTAAGAAATCACAAGTTATAAAACACCCTTATTTCCTATTTTCTAAAACTTTTCCAAATTTTTTTTTATATAGTTAAGATAATTTTGACTTTCGTTATTTTCATAACTATTAGGGATCATAAAACAAGATGCATTTCGAATCCGAGAATGCTCCAAAAAGGATAAACTCATCGTTCCTGACTTTTCACTTATCCAAACCAAGCTTAAAACAAAATCACAGCTAAATATCAGTAAAGATGCTAACACTACTCATATTTCCAACTTGTGAACCTTTTACTCCCGACATTTGTTATATCTTAAGTGAGTGTGCTATCTTGAATTTCAACCATGGATCAACTTTTTGCAACATACTATGCTTTACGTTCCACCTTAGAATAATGATTTTAAAGGCGAGATCATCCCATGTAACGACTTTCGTCTCGGCACATCCCAACCTTGTGGCTAAGTGACCAGGCTTTTGACACCCCACAAAGACTAGTATCGGGACTCACAGACCTTAGGTTTCAAAAACTCTCAGGCTTCCCGAATATTCATAACTTATAAAATAGAATAGTCAAAGTGCAAAAGCATATTTGAATTTAACAAAAAGAAGTCAATTATTAATTCACACTTAATTAACTAAATATTTATGCAATTGTAACCCTCGACCTTTTAGTAGGCTATAACATCGGCCACACCTCCGACAAGATGTAGCAATCATACTTAGTCTCGGACCCTCCGACAAGATGTAGCAATCATACTTAGTCTCGGATTTTTATTCTTACTATAGGCTTTCTTTAGAAGACTACCACATCGGTTGTGAGCCGGCAAGAGGTAGTAAACTTTTATCAACCCACAGCTTTTATTATTATATATATTTTATTTTATTTTATATTATATTTTTTTTAATTTATATATTTAAAGAAGACTTCTTTTTGAAAAATTCAAGTATAAATTTGAACTAAGACTAAAATTTTTGCTATATATAAAAATTGTTGATTTAAGTTTAATCTTCAAGAACAGCACGTATATTAATCCGGTTAAGAGCTTATGGGAGAAAAAGCAACAAGTTACATACATGAGC
>BQNB010035522.1:0-50802 GCA_026074375.1 Tanacetum coccineum
TATTTTCCCACATAGTTCAATCAACCATCTCATATTTTTCCATTTTACTTTCTCTCTCTACTTTCTCTCTCTAGTTCATCTTTTGTGTGTAATAAGAATTCTTTATCGGCCATCGTAACTATGGGATGATTGAAAGTTTCTTGATTGTTATTTGGTTTCTCAAGATTGGGTGATTCAACAGAAGTTTGTCGGACTTGTTGTTGTCGACGTTTACGGGCTTGAGAACGAGTGCGCATGCACAAAATAGGAATATAAAAAGAAAATTTACACTAATTTTTTTTTTGTTTTTCAATGATTTATTCACAATGTATTTTAACGGACAATGAGGTAGGACAACTTCAACCAAATAATCGAACTTACTTCACGGTAGCTCTCAAAATGAAAAACGCACAAGCGAGCGGAGGAGAGGGATAGCGCGAAGCTTATTTCTCCTTTCGGGTCGTAGTTCCTTGGAACAACCCTCCTTATACCCACCTTATAGTTTGTTAATCAAATCGAGGTGAGCCGTACGTCGTAAGCGACACAAATGGCAAGTTTTTAAATCTTTGATTCGAGAATTTATGATAATACTTTAGTAAAAGTATTATATAATTGATGAATTTTATTTCTTGATTAAGAAAATGTTTTTATATTTTTGGTTTTTCTTGAATTTTATATATATACTAAAAAGAAAATGGAAAATATTTTTGTATTTTTTATAATAAAAGAAATATTCACAAATTCAAACACAATTTGTCAAACGCTACGATAATCGCTTCACAGCCTCCCCGGCAACGGCGCCAAAAATTGATTCGTCAATAGTATATATATAATAATATAGGAAAATAATCAACCAATTACCTTTAGCCAAGGATTGGTTAAGAATTCTCAAATTAAAATATATATTTAACCGGAAGTTTGATTTCCCGGGTCGTATGTCCCAACGAGGTGTGCAATGGAAAATCGAATGACGAATTGATAATCGATGTTTGAATTGACTGAGGATATGATTGGTTTTTCTATTTCTACAAGTTAAATATGCAAAAACGATTAAAGAAAACCTAAAAACGAAAGCTATATAACTTAAAACCTAAAACGGGTACGAAAAACGAGGATCAAAAACCTAAATTACACAATTAAAACCCTAGAATGAATTTTTCACTTAAAATGGGTTCTAAGTGACTAAAAACGAAGTTTAAAAAAAACTAGATCGAAAACGGAGTTAGTTAAGACCAAAAACGAGTCAAAACAAAAACGGGGAACGAATCCCGTTCTTTAAAAAATGAAACTTTGCAAAAATGACCCTACAAGAAAACAAATATTTTTTCTAGAAACTATATGACAAAAGAAAATTTTTTAAAAAAAGTTTATATTTTTCTGACTTTTATTTTATTTTTTATGATTTTTTAAAGTTTTTAAACAAAATAAATTATAAAAAATACTAAACGTTTATAAAAAATTCTAGAAAAATTACACAAAATAGCTTGCAGGTTAAAGGTCCTATGAAAAATATAAAAAGTTACACAGCTTATCGAATAAGCTGTGAAATAAGCTCAAACAGCTTATAGGCTAAAAGGGGAAAACACCCTTAAATAATAAACCACTTGGGACTCTAATGAAAAAGTCCCAAGGGCGCAGCGGTAGAGGTTTTGGTGAAAGGGTTGAGGCTTGTTGAGGTCGGGGGTTCGAGCCCCAGCTCACCCCTGACTTCCAAGCTTCCCCTTTTTATTTTATTTTTCAATTTTTTTTACAAACTTATTAAGCACAAAAAGTTAAGCATTTTATTTAACTAAAACTATTTTTAAAAACTTATGAATAAGCTGGAAAAGGCTCAAAAAGCTGACAGAGAGCTTTTTGCACACTAAGTAAAAAAAATAAGCTAAGTTAATGGACTTTTAGACTAAATAAGCTACAAAAAAGAAAAAAAATAAGCTATCTTAAGTCTAAACTAACCCAAATAAGCAATAGCAGTCCTAAATAAGCAAAATGAAAAGAAATATAAGCAAAGATAAGCTAAAAGCTGCTGACACAAAAATGCATACAAAACAGACAAAGTGACTACTTTGGGCTTATTTTTAAGCCACTAGACCAACTCTTAAGAACCTAAAAGCTAGAAAAAGGAAAAGAGGACATAAAAGACTTTAAGAAAAAGCAATCTAAACTTATTTTGAAACAATATTAAGCTATAAAAAAGCTGCTAGAAAAAGCTAGGACAGACAGAATGCTTAAGTGTACAAAAAGGGCTTAAAGGCTTTTTCTTTTTGGATTTTTAGACAAATTAAGCTAAGCAAAAGAGAAAATAAGCATTCACAGTCAAATAAGCACACAAGATAAGCACATAAGCACAAAAAACAATAATTAAAAAGCATTAAATAAGCCAGAAATGGGCTTATTTGAGTCTCAGCACCAGGGGAGGTACTTAAGCTAACAGCCTGAGATGGGCATCTTTGTGCTTATTTTTAAGCACAAGGATGGACACTTAAAATTCTATAAGCTAAGAAAAGGAAAAGAGGACATAAAATTCTACAAGAAAGGGAAATCTAAACTTATTTTGAGCAACTAATAAGCAAAAAAAAAGAAAAAAAAATCAACTTGAAAACAGCAGTACTAACTTTTGAGTCAGTACTGCCAAAAGAGTTTTAAGCTGAAAGAGCTTTAATAAGCTAAAAAATTTTTGGACAAAAATGAACTAAGGTAAGCTAAACAAACCTAATAAGCAGATATCAACACAAAATGAGCAATTAAATCAGCTTACACCTTCAAATGAGCAAATGAGCTTATTAGCTCATTTCTGCCAACCAAACAGCCCTTGGGTGGCTTTTTGGGCTTAAAAATAAGCTGGCAAATGGTATCCTAAGTCCATAAAAAAGCAAAAACAGATTGAGTATGCTATGTAATAAGCTTATATTTTTAAATTCAGAACCACTAACTACTTTTAATTAACTTAAATTTGCATTTGAAAAAGGGCTTTTGAACTTTTGAAATGAGGTTATGACCTATGACAGATTTGACTAAAGCACAAAGAAACCAAATGCAGGTTTATCCACCTCTATTCCAATCTTGATTTTACACTAAAACCTACTCAATTTAGAAAAAAAACTAGACACATCAAGGTTCAATCCCACAACTTAGTTAATTTAGCTTATGAGCTCACAGATTCAAACTTAGCTAAATTAAGCTTGTTTTTTTAGATTTAGACTACAAAAGCTGATTAAAACTACTTATTAGACCCTAATTAAGCTAAATGAAACTAACTAAATGACCATAACCCATCACACACTCATTTTGACCCATTTTATGTGTTATCCCAAACACTCCTTTAAATTCTAATTTTGCTTTTTAAGCTGATTTTAGGGTCAATTAGGCCAAGGGTTTTTAAAAACAAACACTCATACATCAATAATAAGCATAAATAAGCATATTGAAAAAGAAAATAAGCACAATTAAGCTGTAAATAAGCAAATGCAGTTAAATAAGCTTAAAATCAAAGAAAAGAGACTTACAAATCCCTTTGCTCTAAACAAGGGCAATTAAGCTGTAAAAAGCTTTGTCTACAAGCTCCAGCTTATCAAAGATAAGCTGGTATTGTCCATAAGCCCATCCATTTCTGGCTTATCATCCAAAATATAAGCTGTGGTGATTTTTGGGAGGATTTTTTGATTTTTTTGATTTTTTTTTCTTGACTAATTAACTTTTTTTTGTATTCTTAATTAAAACAGCTTATAATTAAGCTTAAGTGAAAACTTCTTAACACATTTAAGCACAAACTAACAACTTAAGTACTTAGAATTTAACATAAAAACCTCAAAAACTTTATTAATGCTGAAAAAGAGTACAATGCTGAAAGAAAAGTTACAATAAGCTGGTGGTAAAGACTTATTATAACTTAAATTAAATACTTACATTAAGCTAAGATATGATAAGAGCCGCAAAGGCTTACAAAAAGGTACTATAGTTATAGCCGAATGCTTCATTTATTGGTCTTGCAGATTTGTGCTTTTTTGTGTGAACTTTCCAAGGTTTGTGTTAGTGTGTGAGAGATTCTTAGTACAATTACCAGCCTTAATCTTTTTCCAAGTCCAAGCCACCATTCGAAAATTTGTTTTTATTGAAAAAGTTGAGGATTGCCAGCATGTAAAGTGGTTTAGGGGTTTAGTGGAGGTGAGGGGAGTAGTTTATCCAGGGTTTAATTGGGATTGCAAGGCAAAAGAGAGAGAATTAACCCGTGAGTGGTTATGAGGTTATTTGGCGGGAATGTTTGTTTTAAGGTAACAGGGGAAAGGTTTGGGTAAATGGCAGAATTAGTCCCCCAAGTTATATATATCCTTTGCAAAATTCGTCCTTGTGGGTGTATAGGTTTGAGGATTTGTCAACATCAGTCCCCCAATTTATATATAGTTATTACATGAGAGGTCCTTGTGGTGTTACAACTTTCAGGGGTTGGTAGATTTGCCCCCTAAAGTTGTATTTTGGGGGAATTGCATTTTCAACCCTTGTCTTTTTATCTTGTAATATAACTTTGAGATTTGGCAATTTCAATCCCTCAAGTTATATTTTTTTGATTCAGCTTCTCAGAGTTGTCTTGACTTTGTCAATGTTGACTTTGACTTTGAAAGTTTGACTTTTCTATTGACTTTTTGACTTGGTTGACCTTTTTTTTTGCTTCGATTTGGCTTTGTCTTTTCACACCTTTCCATTCCGTGCTCAGTTTTGTCATTTTTGGCTTTGTTTTTCGTCCTTTTATGTGATATCCGTTTTCTGCACAATACAAATGCAAAACAAACATATATTTGATAGTTTTTGTTTGTTTTTGGTCATTTAAGTCCGTTTTTAATGGAAAAAAGTATGTGTAATTAAATACATACCAAAATCCCCCATACTAAGGTATTGTGTTTCCTCCCGGCTTTGATATGAAGATAAACACTTAGAAAACCAAGAATCTCAATCCCCCTCGACTAATAAACCTCGAAAAGTAGCTAAGTGTTCAGTTTAAGGGAAACTAAAGAATCAATAGCTTCGAACAAAGTCCGTTTTTACCATTTTTTTAATATGCTACACTAACGTATCCCTAATATTTTTGGATTTTTCTTTATTAACTAACTGTTTGACTTCCTTTATTTTTATAACCCTGAGGGATCATAGAATGAGAGCCCCATAGAAAAATCTACGGACGTCCTGACGGACAAATTTCATCATCCCCGATATTTTCACTTAGTACCAAGCTAAGCGTGTAAAAACGAAATCACCCGCTCTACAGTAAAGTAAAAATGCCAACACTACTTATAACTATAACTTGTCAACTTTTCATTCCTAGCAATTCTTCAATTAGTGTGAATGTGCTTAATTTAGTTAAATTTAGATCGACAGTTTTAGAAAGTAGTATAGTTTATGTGCATAACGATATTTCTGAAGAAATCTGGGGAAAAGACTAGATCACCCACCAACCAGCATATTCTCGATAGATCCAAGCCGAGTTCGACTTAGGTTATCAGGTTGAGACCACAAAAAACCCAAGAGGGGAGAAGGGGGGGGGGAAAAAATAAACATGTTCGCATTGAATAGCGGGATACCTCCACCCATTTAGGCCTGAATTTCTCTAGATTTACGCTAAATAATACAACACTACTCAAAGCACGCAAACATTCAAAAAAAAAATATAAAATAATTTAATGATCTCTTTGGTACGAGTATTTCTGTAGCGACCTTTCTTCTCGGAACGTCACAGCCTCATTAGCTAAGTGCCAAGGTGGTTTTGTCACCCACGGAGATATACTTAATCGATATAATCTACCGACGGAACCAACAACTTTTGAAGTCTTGAAGAAGTTATTCTTAGTTTAAATAATTATACTTGAGTTTAGAAAAAGAATCTTACCATTATATTATCGTATTTAGTCATTTATTGCTTTATACTATACTTCCGTCCATCATTTACCATGACCACAACATCGGCACCACGCCTACCGACAAGATGGAGTGATTAGTCTGACGACGGTTTCTTATTGATATACACTTTCGAATGCACTGGCATTTATTATCTCACTATGGCTTTGTTTTGAAGACTGCAACATCAGTTGTGAGCCGGCAAGATGCAGTAAACCTTTATCAGCCCACAGTTTATACTTTTCATCACTTATTATTTTATTTTTTTCATTTTTTCATTTTTTTTTTTGCAACATTTTTTTCGTAATAGAGAAAATTTCGTTTTTAAAAACTCAAGTATAAAGCTGAACTAAGTATGAAATATTTCCAGTTTCCGAAAGTGTTCTTTTTTAAAAATGTTCGGTTTAAAAACGTTAAGCAAAATTAAGCATGTTTATTAGTCAGGTTAAGAGCTTCGGGGAGAAAAAGCGACAAGTTACACTTATAAGCTTTTAAGATTTCCAAATAATCCTTGTTTAGCATCCTACTTGTTTAAATCAACTCTATCATTTTTTCGTTCTCGCAAATTTTAAAATCCCTAGTAAAAGGGATCCGAGATTGCTTAGCTCTTAATATAACTTTCGTTTATTAAATGGTTAAGGGACAAAGCTAGGGCTCAACACGCCCGATCGAGTCAAAATTTATTCGTATTCTACTCATTAGGAAAGTCAAAACTGTGACAAAACACTTATTTTATTTTTGAAAAAATTTAAATTTTTTTCATTTTTTGGTATTTTTGCAAAAAATTTGTTGGTAAAAACAGGATTACGTGACAACAACGGCTGCAGGCAACAATCAAATCAAAGATCCCCCTCCCCCATACTAGGACTAAACATCGTCCTCGATGTTTTAAAAGGGGTACCTACGTAAATCTAAGGTCGATTATTAAGTGTGCCAAAAGATAAAACGTTAGTCGATTAGATTAGGATGTCGGATTCCCAAAATAAAGCTGAGGATGTGAAACTCTTGTGGATGAAGGGCAAAACCACGAGCACCAGAGTCTTCACAATCCGAGAAATCCTGGACATACAACACAAAACACAAAACACGGGTAATGGAAGAGGCGAGCCTCCTCACACAAAAATACTTATTCATTACTACATAATACTACTACTGATAAGCATGGGGTGCCTCCCACGAAGCGCTTATTTAAGGTCGCTATGCTTGACCCGTCCCTGAATTTATTGGTCCATGGGGAACGTCTAGAGATCCGGGACTACCAATTGTGGTATGTCCCCTCCAAAGTAGTGCTTAAAACGATGGACCATTCATTTAAAGTTTTGGACCAGAGTTTTGGGATAAACTCGACAGTGGCATATGGGAAAAATACTTGGGTTACGGCTGAATGGTCCACTCAGCGGGTCCTTAAGCTGCCCAGTAAAAATCTTGAAATATAGGTTACAGTGGCAGGACCGATCAACCGACGTTTGAAAAACGCGATTTTTTGATCTTGGAGTCATGGATTCTCTTTGTTTTCTCTTGTAAATCAAATAATTATCATTAGCTTGATAACGAAGTTAATTAAGTTCGTTGAGCTGAACTTTTCGTGATCTCCGCGGTTTTGTTATCAAAGTTTGTCATGCTTAAGGGCCAGTTGCTTTGTGCTCCAACTCAACCGGCTTAGTAGTGTACATGCTCTTTCCATATACAAGCTTGTACGGAGTGCACCCGCATGGGTGTTTTTGGTAAGCTTACGGAAGGCCCTGAGAGCGTCATCCAGTTCTGTTTCCGACCAAATGGTACGATTTTCCGCCCACCGGTCCTTTCAAGAATTGCGTTTCTAACACGATTCGATACCTCAAAATCTTACCCACCTGTTTGTGGGTGATACGCCCGGTGGAGAGACGATGAGTGACTGTAATTATGCATGACCTCTTGCAATTTGGTCATTGCAAAAAATGGGTTCCGCTAATCACTTATGATTGCACGAGGGGCACCGAATCTGGCGAGAGAGCTTTGAGGTAATTTGCAAAACAACTCGGGCGTCGTTTGGTGGGGAGCGCTTTGCTTCAACCCAATTTTATTCGACAAAGAATCGCTGCCACGGTATATATTTGTTCCCTCTTGAAAGACGAGAACCGGCCCCCATGATGTCAATACCCAAACGTCAAAGATTTCAAACAAACTTGGATGGAATTTTGAGGCATCTCATTCACGTTGTGAAAAATTTTCCTTCGACGCTGGCCGAGTCGCAGTTTTAAACCACAAATCGTGGGCATCTTTGTAAAATTGTGGGCCAGGATAAAACCGGCATTTAAAGACCTTTTCTGGCGGTATCAGATTTGTCAACCATGAATGTCCCCAGTGGGTCCTTTATGCAAGCTTCGAGGATGTCGAGTGCTTCCTTGCTGTGGCACAAATCGCGGATCCACATGATCGGCACATATCTTTTAATCAAGAAGGGGTCGTCCTCCAAAAAGTTGTGTTGACGGTCTTTGAAAAACTTTCTTTTTGCTGAGAGACATCCCTTTGATTCACAATATTCCCCGCATAGTAATTTGCAAAATGGGCAAACCATGGGGCATTATCTTCACCACAAAGGTAAACACACTCCAAGTGTTCGAGAGGAAATGTTTCGTAATTTCCTTTTTCTCGAGTCACTTTGATGGGGATTTTCAAGTTGAAAGGTTGGTCGGCGGCGAGACTTTCTGATCCTTTTTTATTCACGGATATCGACTTCAAATATCTTGGAGCAGCAAATTCCAACCGGAAGCAATCTTGGCTTAGCATCTGCTTAGCAAGCAGGTTTGCTTGAGAGCGAATGGTCCGGTTTCAACTATGCTTTTGACCAAGACAAGATATGTACCGAAAATTTCTCGAATTAAGCATTTCATAGGCAAGTTAATTTTACGTTCCGTTGTAGTGTCAATGTGCTTAAGCCTCGATCTAGTTTTTGCTTGCATAGTGTGATCGGCTGGAAGTGCTTGTCTTACGATTGCTAGGATCTGCCTCAACAGCAAAAATCACTTGCCTTCCAAATGATTTCAAAGGGCAAGTCCCAATCGGGAGCAACTAGAATTGGAGCCTGGGTTAACTTCATCTTAAGGGTTTCAAATGCTTCGATGCATTCCTTCGAGAAGATAAACGGAGTTTCCTTTTCAAGGATGTAGGTCAAACGGCCGGGCTGATTTTGGAAAAATACCTAAATAAATCGTGGTGGTTAGAATCCGGCGGTGACTGTAGAAAACGGCGGATACCTTCACGGTTGTGGGATGAGGCAACTTTTGCAATGACATCAACTTTTGCCTTATCAACCTCAATCCCGGACTTAGAAATCTTATAGCCAATGACTATGCCTTCCTTGACCATAAAGTGGCACTTTTCCCAATTTAGCACAAGATTGGTGTCTTCACACCTTTGGAGCATTTTGTCTAAATGGGAAAGGCAAGAGAGGAGAAAAATCACCGAAAACCAAGAAATCATCCATGAAGACTTCCATGGTTTTCTCAATCATATCGTGAAAGATTGCAACCATACACCTTTGGAACGTGGCCCGGTGCATTGATAAAAAAGGCAATGCGACGATATGGCAAAAGGTCCCGTAAGGGCAGGTGAAGGTAGTATTCTCTTGATCAAGTGGGTCAATCGGGATCTGAAAGTAGCCGGAGAATCAGTCCCAAAGCATAGAATTACATCATTTCCAGCTTGGGGATATCTTCAAGCTTCTGATCCATAAATGGTAACGGGGAAATGGTCTTTACGAGTTGCTTCAATTGATGTTTTCGGTAGTAATGCCAATTTCGCCATCCGTTAACCAACCTAGGGGGTTTATTCATTTCTTCATTTTTCACACGGTTATGCCTACATTCTTTGGGACACATTGAACCGGGACTTACCCTGGAACTGTCAGAGATAGGGTAATAAATTTAACCCGGCATTAAGAAGTTTGATAACTTACATTGCTTAGGAGCCTCATGGATTTTGGGGTTAACCTTCTTGATGTTCGATATACGGGTTTGGCATTTTCCTCCCATCAAAATCTTTGGTGCCAATATTGTGGACTCTATCCCCCTTAATTATCAAAAATCTTCCAAGCTATTTTTTTTTTTGGCTATGTTTGTGTGACTTAAGAACCTTGATCAGGGCGGTTTTATCCTCATCTTTTAAGTTTTTAGCGATTATGACAGGTAATTTGTCATCACCCTCCAAAAAAAGCCTATACTCAAGATGGGTTGGTTTAAGTATTTGATAAACGGTCGGGAGGATCTTCACATGAAGTTTTAAATCTTTCAGGCACATTATTTCAACAAACTGGTGACGGAGGGAGATTGGAATCATTATTGATACACTAACTATTCTCAAGGTAAACAGTATTCTCCCTCAGAACTTATTAGATGCCGTTCATCACCTAGTGGTATTGAATCATCATGTTCAAGAATTTCATCGATCTCTTCCATTAGAAAATCACTTCCTCCGAAGGGAGTGAAAGACGGAGAGCGAGAATCGACTATAAGGTCCGAAGTAGAAGTGGGATTGCCACTTTCAAAAATTTCAAGTACTTCTTGAACAATTCTTCGACAAGCAATGTCAATAACATCAATCGAAACTTAACCGACTTCAATGATAATTGTAGGAGAAGGTTTTAGTATCACAAACTTTGAGGTCACGGATTTTGTCATTATGTCTAAGGGTTATTTTTCACAATGAACAACGATTATTCAGGCACGTGCCGTAATCTAGAAAGGTCTCTAAGATTAGGGGAAACCCGAGGATCGGCAAATAGTAATCAAATACGACACAAAATCGGCGGCAGGAAGATGAACATTCCAAACTTTCACGGAAAACATCCTCCGGTGATGCGGTTGGAGTAGAAATTGTTTCTGCGTCGCAAAGTTCAAGTATTCATTCGGGTTTTGGTCAAAGATGGGAGATTTAGTCTTTCCAAAATGGTGTGAGGGCATTGGTTGATGCTTGCACGAGATCGGTCAAGGCTTAACGCATTCTATTCATATCGGAAATGCACACAGTATAAGAAATCTACTGGGTCTCAAAGGTTATTGGGAAACTTTTTAGGGATTACCGTCCGTGCAATTTTCGTTTTTTCCGGTTTTGATCTTTGTAACTCAATTATCTTATCTTTGTCTTTGAGGGCTTTCTAAACATTGGTGCAAATTTGCGGCATGTGGAGGAGCGTCGCGAAAACTTTGCTCGAAATGGAGATTCCGAAAAATCTTCATAATTTTGAAGCTAGAAGATCGTCATTTGCACGGAGAGTTTCTTTGTTGGCCCTTGAAGGTAAGGGCAATGTTGGTTTAGTTCATTTGAAGCTAAACGGGCTCACAATTAGGTCATTAGTTTGGACCACCGTGAGGTTTGAGGTTTTTGGTGCTTGGTTGCACCGTATCTTTGTCACCTCGGGTTCTTTTTCCATCTCCTTTTAGGATGAGATAGAAATTTGAGGTCCATTATAGAAACACAGCTTCGGGTATTAAGTGGTTTGCTTCTCATCACCTTTCGGGTTAGCAATGGTGTCTGCTTGAAGTGAACCCGAGCACGTAGTTGGAAGCGGTTATTACCTTCACAAAATTTGGTGTCAGGTCTGTTATATTGCCATTTGATTTTGCATATTTTCGCATAACCGCGTATTAGCTTTTTTTGGGGGAAAAAACGGTTAAGTTATCAAAATTGGACTTAGACACACCTGGTGTTGGAGGAGCTGGAGCGGGAGCTTGGTAAGGTGGAGCTTGAAATGTAGGGGGTTGAATAATCTGGGGTTGGTAAACTTGTCCTTGATTGAAATTATTACCCCGATTTTGGTTAAAATTGTTCTCCTGATTTTGGTTGAAATTGATCCCCCGATTTTGGTTGTTTTGATGGTTTTGCACAGGAGGAAAACCGGGAGGTCGAATTTGGTTTGCAACCATCTGAGGTCGGTAACTGGCATTCCCTTGGTTGTAGTTAACTGCGGCGGCTTGTGACACGTACTCTTGAATATTGTCACGATAAACGTTGCCATCGGTGGCTGGACAATTTTGGTAAGAATGACCACCCCTGCAAGTTACACAACTTTGATCGACCGCTTTTACGGGAGCTGGAGTTTGGTTTTTCGTATCGAGAATCAATGCTCTAACCATATCTTTAAGTTCAGCAACATCGGATGAAACTGCTGGGGTAGAAGAGTTCGTACTCACTTTGGAAACAATGGCCTTGCTTCGTGATTGACGAACTTTGGACTTGCTCTCGATGATTTTTAGGCATTCTCGAGGCATTTTATCCAGAAAGTTACCACCCGCAGCGGAGTTCAATGAATCTTGATCATTCGAGTTTAGGGCATTATAGAATGTATCGAGTTGATGCAATTCTAATACCCATGATGTGGAGCATCCCCTAAGAGATAATTGAATCGGTCCCATGCCTCGTATAAAACGTTTCCATTAAATTTTGTTGAAATCTCGTGTTTTTCATTTCGAAGATTTGTTGTTTTAGAGGCGAGGGAAGAATTTTTAATGATTTTCGAAACAAGTCATTTTTTTTTCCCATGTAAGAATCGATCGAGGGGGTTCTTTTTCAAGCCAATCCGGGCGGCTCCCTCGAGGGAAAATGGAAAAGGGAAAAGCATAAGGCTTAACCGAGTATCTCAGGACGTTTGGGAAACTTCATCGTAGAATTGGTCTGTTTGAAATGATCGGATCTGTGAGCATGTGGGTCTTCTTTATCAATGTCCAAAAAATTGCTTGTTTTGAACAAGATTAAGTAGACCATGCTTGATCTCATGTTTGTTCGTGGTTAATTTGTGACAACGTTCGCATCCTCGTAACCTCAGTGGGTGCTTCGAGTTAGTAATTTGCGCCATAGGTACGATTATCGGCCATCGTAACTATGATGATTGAAAGTTTATTCGATTGTTTATTTGGTTTTCTCAAGATTAGGTGGATTCAATCAGTGTTTGTTGGACTTGTTGTTGTCGGACGTTTAACGGGCTTGAGAACGACGTGCGCTTGCACAAATAGGATATATAAAAAGAAAAAATTTACACTAATTTTTTTGTTTTGTTTTTCTAATGATTATTCACAAGTATTTTATTCGAAATAAGGTAAGGACAACTTCATACCAAATAATCGAACTTACTTTCACGTTAGCTCTCAAAATGAGAAAAACGCACAAGCCTGAGCTGGATGCGAGGGATAACGCGAAGCTTTTTTCTTTTCTTTCGGGTCGTTCGGTCGTTGAAACAACCACTCCATTACACCCACCTTATAGTTTGTTAATCAAATCGAGGTGAGCCGTACGTCGTAAGCGACACAAATGGCAAGTTTTTAAATCTTTGATTCGAGAATTTATGATAATACTTTAGTAAAAGTATTATATAATTGATAAATTTTATTTCTTGATTAAGAAAATGTTTTTATATTTTTGGTTTTTCTTGAATTTTATATATATACTAAAAAGAAAATGGAAAATATTTTTGTATTTTTTATAATAAAAGAAATATTCACAAATTCAAACACAATTTGTCAAACGCTACGATAATCGCTTCACAACCTCCCCGACAACGGCGCCAAAAATTGATTCGTTAAATAGTATATATATAATAATATAGGAAATACACCAATTACCTTCTAGCAAAAGGATTGGTTATGTATTCTCAAAATTAAAAATATATATTTAAACGGAAGTTTGATTCCCGAGTCGTTTGTCCCTAAGGAGGTGTTATGCAATGGACCAAATCGAATGAATAAAATTGATTAATCGATGTTTTGTTGAATTGGCTGATGGATATGATTGTTTTTCCTATTTCTACAAGTTTAATTACTGCAATAAAAAAAAACGATTAAAGAAAAACTAAAAAACGAAAAGCTATATAACTTAATACATAAAACGGGTACGAAAAACGAGGGATCATAAACCATAAGATTACACAATTAAAACCATTAGAATGAAATTTTCCACTTACAAATGGGTTTCTAGTGACTAAAAGCGAAGTTTTTTAAAAAAACTAGAATCGAAAAGGAGAGTTAGTTAGAACCCAAACAACGAGTTCAAAACAAAATAAACGGGGGAACGAACTCCCGTTCTTTAAAAAAATGAAACATTGCAAAATGACGCCTACAAGAAAACAAATATTTTTCTAGAAACTATATGACAAAAGAAAATTTTTCAAAAAAAGTTTATATTTTTCTGACTTTTATTTTATTTTTTGTGATTTTTTAAAGTTTTTAAACAAAATAAATTATAAAAAATACTAAATGTTTATAAAAAATTCTAGAAAAATTACACAAAATAGCTTGCAGGTTAAAGGTCATATGAAAAATATAAAAAGTTACACAGCTTATCGAATAAGCTATGAAATAAGCTCAAACAGCTTCTAGGCTAAAAGGGGAAAACACCCTTAAATAATAAATCACTTGGGACTCTAATGAAAAAGTACCAAGGGCGCAGCGCGGTTTGGTCTGAGTTTTGTGTTCGAAAGGGTTTGTGGCATTTGTCCGGTCGGGGGTTCAAGCCCCAGCTCACCCCTGACTTCCAAGCTTCCACTTTTTATTTTATTTTCAATTTTTTTACAAACTTATTAAGCACAAAAAGTTAAGCATTTTATTTAACTAAAACTATTTTTAAAAACTTATGAATAAGCTGGAAAAGGCTCAAAAAGCTGACAGAGAGCTTTTTGCACACTAAGTAAAAAATAAGCTAAGTTAATGGACTTTTAGACTAAATAAGCTACATAAAAGAAACAAATAAGCTATCTTAAGTCTAAACTAACCCAAATAAGCAATAGCAGTCCTAAATAAGCAAAATGAAAAAAAAAATATAAGCAAAGATAAGCTAAAAGCTGCTGACACAAAAATGCATACAAAACAGACAAAGTGACTACTTTGGGCTTATTTTTAAGCCACTAGACCAACTCTTAAGAACCTAAAAGCTAGAAAAAGGAAAAGAGGATGTAAAATTCTACAAGAAAGGGAAATCTAAACTTATTTTGAGCAACTAATAAGCAAAAAAAAGAAAAAAAATCAACTTGAAAATAGCAGTACTAACTTTTGAGTCAGTACTGCCAAAAGAGTTTTAAGCTGAAAGAGCTTTAAGAAGCAAAAAAAATTTGGACAAAAATGAACTAAGGTAAGCTAAACAAACCTAATAAGCAGATATCAACACAAAATGAGCAATTAAATCAGCTTACACCTTCAAATGAGCAAATGAGCTTATTAGCTCATTTCTGCCAACCAAACAGCCCTTGGGTGGCTTTTTGGGCTTAAAAATAAGCTGGCAAATGGTATCCTAAGTCCATAAAAAAGCAAAAACAGATTGAGTCGGTATGATTTGTAATATCGCCTATATTTTTAAATTCAGATCCGACTATATAACTTTAATTAACTTAAATTTGCATTTGAAAAAGGGCTTTTGAACTTTTGAAATGAGGTTATAACCTATGATAGATTTGACTAAAGCACAAAGAAACCAAATACAGGTTTATCCACCTCTATTCCAATCTTGATTTTACACTAAAACCCACTCAATTTAGCAAAAAAACTAGACACTTCAAGGTTCAATCCCACAACTTAGTTAATTTAGCTTATGAGCTCACAGATTCAAACTTAGCTAAATTAAGCTTGTTTTTTTAGATTTAGACTACAAAAGCTGATTAAACTACTTATTAGACCCTAATTAAGCTAAATGAAACTAACTAAATGACCATAACCCATTACACACTCATTTTGACCAAATTTTATTATGATTATCCCAAAACACTAGTTAAATTCTAATTTTGCTTTTTAAGCTGATTTTAGGGTCAATTAGGCCAAGGGTTTTAAAAACAAACACTCATACATCAATAATAAGCATAAATAAGCATATTGAAAAAGAAAATAAGCACAATTAAGCTGTAAATAAGCAAATGCAGTTAAATAAGCTTAAAATCAAAGAAAAGAGACTTACAAATCCCTTTGCTCTAAACAAGGGCAATTAAGCTGTAAAAAGCTTTGTCTACAAGCTCCAGCTTATCAAAGATAAGCTGGTATTGTCCATAAGCCCATCCATTTCTGGCTTATCATCCAAAATATAAGCTGTGGTGATTTTTGGGAGGATTTTTTGATTTTTTTCTTTTTTTTCTTGACTAATTAACTTTTTTTTTGTATTCTTAATTAAAACAGCTTATAATTAAGCTTAAGTGAAAACTTCTTAACACATTTAAACACAAACTAACAACTTAAGTACTTAGAATTTAAAAATTAGAATTTAACATAAAAACCTCAAAAACTTTATTAATGCTGAAAAAGAGTACAATGCTGAAAGAAAAGTTACAATAAGCTGGTAAATGACTTAATTAAAACTTAAATTAAACTACAATAAGCTAAGATATGATAAGATGCCTCCAAAGGCTTACAAAAGGTACTATATTTATAGCCGAATGCTTCCCTTCTTGGTCTTGCAGATGTGCTTCTTTTGTGAGACACTTCCAAGGTTGTGTTAGTTGTGTGAGAGCATTCTTAGACCAAATCCCAGCCCTTAATCTTTTTCCAAGTCATCTCCACCATCGAAATTTGTTGATTATTGAAAAAGTTGAGGATTGCCAGCATGTAAAGTGGTTTAGGGGTTTAGTGGAGGTGAGGGGAGTAGTTTATCCAGGGTTTAATTGGGATTGCAGGGCAAAAGAGAGGGAATTAACCCGTGAGTGGTTATGGGGTTATTTGGCGGGAATGTTTGTTTTAAGGTAACAGGGGAAAGGTTTGGGTAAATGGCAGAATTAGTCCCCCAAGTTATATATATCCTTTGCAAAATTCGTCCTTGTGGGTGTATAGGTTTGAGGATTTGTCAACATCAGTCCCCCAATTTATATATAGTTATTACATGAGAGGTCCTTGTGGTGTTACAACTTTCAGGGGTTGGTAGATTTGCCCCCTAAAGTTGTATTTTGGGGGAATTGCATTTTCAACCCTTGTCTTTTTATCTTGTAATATAACTTTGGGATTTGGCAATTTCAATCCCTCAAGTTATATTTTTCTGATTCAGCTTCTCGGAGTTGTCTTGACTTTGTCGAGGTTGACTTTGACTTTGACTGTTTGACTTTTCTGTTGACTTTTTGACTTGGTTGACTTTTTTTTTGCTTCGATTTGGCTTTGTCTTTTCACACCTTTCCATTCCGTGCTCAGTTTTGTCGTTTTTGGCTTTGTTTTTCGTCCTTTTGTGTGATATCCGTTTCCTGCACAATACAAATGCAAAACAAACATATATTTGGCAGTTTTTGTCTGTTTTTGGTCATTTAAGTCCGTTTTTAATGGAAAAAAGTATGTGTAATTAAGCACATACCAAAATCCCCCATACTAAGGTATTGTCGTGTCCTCACGCAATGTTATGAAGTAAACACTTAAGAAAACCAAGAATCTCAATCCCCCTCGACTAATAACCTCGAAAAGTAGCTAAGTGTTCGTCAAGGGAAACTAAAGAATCAATAGCTTCGACAAGTCCCGTTTTCACCATTTTTTATATGTACACTAACTATCCCTAATATTTTTGGATTTTCCTTTTTCTTAACTACCTGTTTGACTTCCTTTATTTTATCAACACTGGGATCATAGAATGAGAAGCGCCCATAGAATAATCTACGGATGTCCTGACGGATAAATTCATCATCCCCGATTTTTCACTAGTCCCAAGCTAAGCGTAAAAACGAAATCACCGTTAAGTACAAGTAAAGATGCTAACACTACTTATAACTATGACTTGTCAACTTTTCGCTCCCAACAATTATTCAATTAGTGTGATTGTGCTTAATTTTAAGTTAAATTTAGATCGACAATTTTAGAAAGTAGTATAGTTTATGTGCATAACGATATTTCTGAAGAAATCTGGGGAAAAGACTAGATCACCCACCAACCAGCATATTCTCGATAGATCCCAGCCGAGTTCGACTTAGGTTATCAGGTTGAGACCCCACAGGAGAATGTTCGCAATGTAATAGCGGGATACTCCACCCTTTTAGGCCGAATTTCTTAGATTTACCGCTAAATAAACAATACTACTCAAAGCACGCAAACATCAAAAATTTAATGATCTCATTGGTGCGATTATTCCTAGAAATAATCAACCAACGGCAACCAACAAACTTTTGAAGTCTTAAAGCAAGTTATTCTTAGTTCAAAATTATACTTGAGTTTAGAAAAAGAAATCTTAACCATTAAATTTTCATTTATTGCTATATACTATACTACCGTCATCATTTACATGACTACAACATCGGCCACGCCTCCGACAAGATGTAGTGACTTAGTCTGACGACGGTTTCTTATTGATAACACTTACGAATGCACTTTGGCATTTATTATCTCACTATGGGCTTTGTTTTGAAGACTGCAACATCGGTTGTGAGCCGGCAAGATGCAGTAAACCTTTATCAGCCCACAGTTTATATTATTTATTTTATTATTCAGCAACATAAATTCAAATGATGATATACATAAACTTATTCAAATAAAGGACCTAAATTTATTAGCTTATCACTAATAACAAATAATTGGATACTTCGAATCAAAATAAGCTAAATAATAAAACTTATAAATCTTGGATGATGATAATTAATAAGGCTTATTCAATCAAATAAGCTAAAACTGAACAGATCTGATGAATCTAATCGATCGGGTCAATCGATTAGATGTTCGTGTGCTAATATTGATGCTCGTTATGAATTAAATGTTAGGATTAGATCTAATGAATTTGTTCCCGGTGGGTGATGATCTGTTGCTTGCAGGAGAGGAGAAAAAAAACACGATTTGTGTGTGTGTGTGTGTGTGTGTGTGTGTGTTGAATGATTGTTTGTTAAAAAAAAAAAATTTATATAGGGACTGGAGCTGACCAAGATAAACTCCTGCAGTGTAATTGGGGATTTAATCTTCCTTCGTCGGATGATATGGAGATGGAGGGGGAGGGATGCAATGAGTCCCCCATTATCCAAGGTGAGTTGGCATACAAATGAACTTAAATTATTATGTATATCCGTTATAAATATATATTCAAGCTATTTTCATGAAGTTTAACAACTCAATATCGTTCTACATTATATTTAGTAGGTTCAAGAAATAAAGACAATGAAAAGAGTTGATATAGTCATTGCAAGACAAAAAACTAGGTAGACCACCTTTTAATAAAGTTTGTAACTAGGGGGTGACCGGAAAAACCGCGGGAAAAAATCGAACACCATATCCAAAAAATCAAAAACCAAAAAGAACCGAAACCGAGATAATCCGATCGTAATAGAAACGTTGGTTTGTAGTTACTTTTTTCAAAACGAAAAGTTCAGTTCGGTTCAGTTTTCGTCAAAAAAACCGAAAACGTAATAACGAACCGAACCGGTTTTATTATAATAATAATATAAAATTAATATAATATAAATATAATAACCAAACAAACAAGTTTATAAATTATATTTATTTGGTGGATGTAATTATAATATATTTATTAAACATTTTTATGTGTGATTCGTTGTCTACGTGTTTTTACTTGGACAATATATCGATACATATGTGATAATAATCATACTATGTGTATGTTCACTGCCATGTTTGTGTGTGTCTCATTTTATATTTGTGGATATGGGCTTAAATTTGGGGATAAACTTATTAGACTTCAATTTTGACAAAAAAGTAAAGTAAAATAACCAATTTTTTACGTAAAATAAGCTTGTTGGTATAAATTAGGCACGCTCAAATATAAACGGGTAAAAATCGAAATATCGAATAAACCGAATCGAAACCGATAATAAATCAAAAAAATAGAACGGTTTCGGTTTTGGGTTTTATAAAAACCAAATATTTCGGTTTCGGTTTTAGCCAAAAACCGAACCGAGCACACCCGTAACCATAAAACAAATAACACTTAATCACAACTTTATGTTTAGTTGTGATTTTAGTGGTTGTTCAAGCGGTTGTTGCTTGAGGTTGAGGTTAATGTGGTACTTCTATCACATTTCATTGTACTTCAATGTTTTTTAGTGTAATATATTTTACCAGGGAAATTCCTCTTTACCCAAAAAAAAAAAACTTTATGTTTAGTTTCTTTTATTATTTATAACTACACAAACAAAGCATAAAATTATATTTGTGTGTTTATTTAGGAATAGTTAATTTCATAGCGTGAAACGTTCCTAATGTTCTTTCTGTAACTTTTGCATTGTACGATAATGAAGGAAATTAAACATTTTTTTTGTTAAATTCAATAAAAAGAAGAAATATACTAAACAGGCCGGTTGTCTGGTCACCAGGTCAATCTGAGTCAGGTAAAAACCAACGATTCAATTCAAAGTCATGTAAATAACCAACAATTCAATCCGGGTCTTAAACAAGCAAAAAAAGGATCACTTTCGGCCCGTTCACTGATTCATTGATCCAAACCAAACGTGCCCTTAGTAATAAACAATTATTCAAGTTATTTATAGCAAAACCTTTTTTTAAGCTCATTCTTTCATTTCCCTCTAATAAAAGGCTAGTTTTTACCATCACCTTCCTTCTTCGATGGAGCAAGGCCTGTTTTATTTCATCATTCCATTTTTCTCATTTATTTTTGTTGTTGTTCTTTCCAAATTACTTCTACAAACACACAGAAAACACAAACACCTTCCTCCAACCCCTCGATCATTCCCTATAATCGGCCATTTACATCTTATTAAAGAGCCATTACATTGCGTTTTGCATACACTTAGTCTAAAATACGGACCTGTCTTTACCCTCAGATTTGGTTCTCGCCTAGTTCTTGTCCTATCCTCACCATCTGTGGTTGAAGAATGCCTGACAAAAAACGACGTATTAGAAAATAGATCATATCATATAACTGGAAAGCACATGAAATACGGCTACACCTCCATGATCGTGGCACCTTATGGGCCTTATTGGAGGAAACTACGCCGAATTACCACAATGGAACTATTCTCAATTACACGACTCAATACATATTCAGATGTCCGACGGGATGAAATGCAGTCATTGATCAAGACTCTATTGATGGGAACTCTACATGATAAATTAACAAAAGTGGAATTGAGGCCAAGGTTACAAGATATGTCCTTTAGCTTCATTATGAGGATTGTTTCTGGCAAACGATACTTTGATCCTGAACTCGATGATTTAATAGGAAAGAAAAAGATAAAAAAGAAAGAAGGAAAAAAAATGATGGATAAGAAGAGAAAGCATCTTAACTTCCGAAAGATGGTTAGGGAGATCTCAAAAGCACGCCATGTGTCATACAAAACAGATTGTTTGCCATTCTTGCGATGGATTGATTTCCAAAGTATGAAGAAGACAATATTGCGATTAAAGGCCAAAAAAGATGCATGCCCAAAAGATTTGTTGGATGAATACAGAAAGAAAGATGGGATTTCTGACAAGAAAATGATCGACACCATGCTTTCATTGCAAGAATTACAGCCTGAAAATTACTCTGATCAGATGCTCAAAGGAATCGTGTTGGTATGTTTTTTCCATGTGATACACCAAACACTACGCTTTTAAATAATGCTTTTCTCATTCCAACAATTTTTCATGGTTAGCATATACTCTTGAAATTACGATATATCACAGTGAGAAGAATGGCCTTGACGTAATTATGTTACCTTTATATTCAAGTATGTAATAGTCGAAATAATGAAAACAAATGACGCTCACAAGTGATACTCAATGAAATTATTTAAGAAAGTCCACACTTCAAATTATAGAGTATATGTACTTCATAGTTCTTAACCATTAATGTATAGAATATTTGATGAACTGATATCCGGGTTCAACTTAACATTCATGGTTTAACCAATTTATTCTTGATTTGTGTAGACACTATTACTTGTGGGTACTGATACTTCAGCAGCAATAATAGAATGGACGATGTCGCTTCTCGTAAACCACCCCCACATTCTACATAAAGCTCGAGCAGAGGTCGATCAACATATAGGACAAGAGCGCTTAATACAAGAGACCGATCTTCCTAAACTAAAATACTTACAAAACATAGTCAACGAGACGCTCAGATTATTTCCTAGAGGGGGAGGGGGGGGGGGTAAAAAATTTGAAAGGCAGGTAGCGTCAAACAACACCACTCCTTCATCCACACGTGTCCGCTAAAAGACGGCAACCATTGGAGGCTACAACATACCCCTAGGTACAATGTTATTGGTGAACACATGGGCTATCCATAGAGACGCGAAGGTTTGGGATGACCCTACAAGTTTTAGACCCGAAAGATTTGAAAGACCAGTTGGTGAAGGGTATAATTATATACCATTTGGGATGGGAAAGAGGCAAAACCCTGGATTTGGAACTTGCTAATAGATGGTTGGTATTGCATTAGGTTGCATTGGAATCAATGATATGAGTGGGGAAAGAAATAGTAAAGTTGGATGATTTGAATATCTAAAGTGATCATGACAAAGAATAAGCCATTAGAGGTCATGTGTAAAGCAAGAGAATGTATGTTTAATGTTCTGTTAAAAGTATTATATGATGCTTCATAGAACTTTGGTTATATATATGTTATTAGTAATGGGAAAATATATGTTAGTGTATATAGCGTAGAATATCTAATGTGATAACTAAAAGATGAAATAAGATCAAGCAGTTTTATGATGATTGATAATCCGTGTACTGGTACAGCAATGGAGGAAAATCTGCACCGTGAAGGCCAGTTTTTTGCGTCTGGCGTTGTGCAATGACATTATCTGGAAGCTTTGTGTCTGGAAAATAATTTACTGCAAATCAAGAAATAAAGTGTCAAACTATATGAAACATTATATACTTACACAAGAGGCCATTCATATTGTTTCAATACTCCAGCAATTAAACACGTCCAACAAAACAGTTTTTATCTTGTAACGAGCATGCAATCAAATACGAATCTCACCCATTGAAGTGCTTCTCATTAATAGATTGACAAATTTGAGGATCACGTACAAGCATATTTACTTCCATTTGTGCCTTTCTACCAGCCACATGGGAAGCCATTGCCGTTCCAAAAGATCCACCGCCTAGAACTACCACCTAAAAGCCATTCAGAAAGTACTTTGCATATGAATATGAAAACCATCTCAACTAGTTATAAAATGATCTATTGAACAAGACGATGTACTGATGAATATATAACCTTAATAGAGATCTTAACAAGTTATTCATGTCTTAAGACAGAGCATAAGTAAAAGGTAACTGTGGTATGCTTACTATTATACCATATCAAGAGATGTATATGATAATAGAAATCAGGAACTAGAGGAGAAGGTACATGAGCTAGTGTTTAAGGTTAAACTGCCCAAAACACAGTCACAACAAAATTAAACTTGGAATACACTATATCTCGAACCTCATACTAGTCGCAAGAAGAACCTATTCTTCAGCATCACGGAGACCTAGTTTTATAAGTTACAACTATATTTTTTGATGATTTATAGGGTCAAAAGAAATTTTCACTCTCATCGGCTTTAAACAGTTCTGGTGCTATAATCTCACATTAGGATATCCTCGAAGACAAGTAGACAATTGTAAGAAACATCATCCAAAAACTACTATATCAAAGACACAAAAACATAGAGATACAATCGTAAGACACAGAGACATACCTTTGCATACATGTAAGCTTATTCCAGCAGGCTCTGTGGCTTAGTATTCTGAAAGACAGAGAGACAGCCGTAAGACACATCATTTAAAAAAAATAACTATACTAAAGACATATAGACAGTCATAAGACACACGTAAGAGTGTAAGACATAGATACATACACACCTTGTAGGAAATTTTGCCACCACTGCATTATTATCATTCTGCATTTGAATTCCAATAACCCACACAGAATTTTGCTTTAATCATGACTAGAGGTGGCAATTTCAACCCATTTACTCATGGACGGATTAACATCACAGATAGAAATCTACAATATACGATAACTGATTTACATATTAACAAAACTGATTTACATATATATGAATTTTTTGTGTTCAACGAGTCTACTTTGTGATTATATCCACCACCTAAATCTTTTTCATTTTAGTTACTAAGTTATGACAAGAGTAACATGCATAAAAACAAACTGTTTCATTTGTAAACTAAATGTCACAGATAAAAAAAAAGCTACTATCAAGGCACTTGGTGAGAGTGATAGACACTTTAAAAAGCTCTTATCAAAACCGTATTCGGATATAACGAAAAAAAAAGGTATATCATTTGTAGCCACACTAAAAACAAATCACTAGCTAGCTCAATAGGAGACTACTAGTTGGTTACCCGCGCATAGCGGCGGCAATAAAAAATTTACTAACGCAACTCTTTATGCAATTTCCTACCCGCTTAGTAATTTCGTTTCACAACGCTTTAAATGTATGTGTTCGTATGGTTTCCGTAAGCTTTCCCCGCAACACCATATTAACATCATCCATCTCAAGCATGTAAAAAGACAACACCTACTCCGAACGTATATAAATTTTAACGTATAAATTTATATTTATTTAAGGTAAAGATGGAAAAAATATAAAATCAACAGTAAATAAACCACACATAAAAATGTAAAAACAACAAAAATTATAAAAATAGTATCAAATGTATGTTAATAAAAAAAGCACAAAATTTTAAAAAATATGGTGAGAATTAGATCATAATAAAATAAAATGATAAAAAGCTATTTCGATTCCATTTGAAAATAAAAGTGATTTTTTAATAAAAAGATGACACATGTCACTTTTTGATGTGGTTCCCTAAAATGAGATGGATGGTCAAGATTGCATCTCCTTATCTTAATTTTTAATGGGTCCCACATTATAAATGTTTTATATAGTAGTAGTATAGAAGTATAGATAAGGTTGCTATATCCCATTACATCACATAAGTAGATAATAGCCGAAGATTTGATCTACAGACACAATCCACAAAATTAATAACACAACGCGCACACAACTCGGTCCCACATTTGGTCGAAACTTATTCTACACATATATCCACGATATTTTTAACAAAACATTACACACAACTAAGTCACACATTTCATCGAACACTTGGTCTACACATGCAATCCAGTACATTCTTAGCAAATAACACACGCAACATAGTTAGGCATTTCGTCAAACACTTAATCTACACATACAATCTGCAACATTTTTAACAGAGTCAAACAGTATATTGAGACTCATATCCTAATTACTTGATAACATTTCAAAATACAAGTATTCAATACTTATTACAATAAAATTCACAACAAAAAATCATAATCAAGCACACAAAAGTGACATAATGAAGTTCAAATTCGGTTTGATACCTATATGAAGTAAGTAACATTCAAACTCAAGAGAAGTTCAATAAATCGGTTAGGAAACATCCATTAATGGTGGAATGTACGCGAGACAGAAGAGGGTATAGATTGATCGAGTGAGTGTGAGTGAAGTTTTTGGGAGGGAAATGATACACCACCGACTAAAACTAAAGTGGGTTAGTATTTACTCATGATTAAATAAAAAAAAATAAAAAATGATGGTCTTAAAAGTTCATAATATGGTTTATGATTTCGGTTTTTTTTAAGAGTTAAAGCGGAATGTGGCGGTGTTATAGAGATATGGTACCTAACGCTCTTATTGTTATTCATTACTTTATTATTCATATCTATGATAAGACGTATATAAAAATATAATAAAAATCTAAAATATCCATGATGATAAAAAAGTTTATTTAATCTGGTTAGTTAATGGTGGTGTTTTATGTAATTTTGATTTCATTACAAGACGTAATGAAAAAAAGAACGCCCCCAAAAGAATAATTTTGGTGTAATATGTCATTCCTTGTAATGAATCATTACATCATGTAAATGTAAATAAACAATATTTTTTTATAATAATCTTTTACATTTCCTTTTTTAACTTCAAATGCCTACGTAAATAAATAAGTGAAAAATGTCAAATTACAGAATACTTTACAACTTAAGATGCCAAGTTAAGCGACTAGCATTGCGACATCAACTAGACGACGACTTATAATGCGACACGTACATAGAAGACGCGCCACTAGCGACTTCAATTGCGACGTGTGAGTGACATGTGTCACTTCTTAATTAAAAAATCACTTTTATTTTCAATTTGACATATCTTTTTATCTATTTATTTTTTTTATGATTTAATTTCACCGTATTTTCTAAAATTTCGTGATCTTTAATTCAACATTCATTTTGATATATTTTTATAAATTTTTAGCTTTTCACATTTTTAGTTGATTTATTTTGAATTTTTTAACAACTTTAACTTTAATTTGAATACAAACTTGATTCGTAAAAGATATATACTTTTGTAGACAATGTTTGATGGGTAAGAGAGTGTGTGAGTCTTTATACAAGCGAGAATGATGTTAATATGATGTTGCGGGAAAGCTACGGAAACTCAAACAAACGAATTCTCTAAGCGGGTAGGGAATTGCGGAACGAGTTGGGTTAGCAATTTTTATCGCCGCCGCTATGCGCGGGTATCCAAGTAGCATCCATAAATTAGCATTCAACTGATCAAGTTTTGCATTCATACATGTTAACCAGTAACCCACACGAATACCTTCATCTACCACTGGTTCTGATTACAATTACAATGCACAATTGTATAATATACGATTACAATGGTCGTAAAACATGTATTTAAAAACACATGTTCTATGATTAGTAATAAACAATGTAATAGTTTACAGAATTTGATCAGAACTTAATCAGAAAATAACAACTCGTCGATATTTGAATAGCTGTCGTTGGAAATGTAACAATTCACCAGAGTTTAAATACCCGTTGTCCGAAATGCAACAATTCGCGAGATAGGTTAACTTAGCAAATATTGAAACAAAGCGCTCTGTAATTTTTCCATATATATGCAAACAATGTCCAAACAGCTAAAAGTCTTGCTTTCTCTACGACCCTCTTTTATAGAGACCTTATTGTTCATGTAACTAACTACACGATGCAAAGTACATTGTATGATTATACACGCTGAAATGACTAGTCCAGACACACTTTTCGAACAAAAAAAGTTTTGATCCAAACACACTTTTCGAACCAAAAATGTTTTGATCCAAACACACTTTTTGAACCAAAATAATCACAAAAACTCACACTAAATCATCCTATGGCTGTCTAATTGTTATTGTGCTAAATCACACGCTAGGCTACTTATTACTAATAAGCACAAGACAATAAGCACAAGAATAAGCTAGAAAGAAGATGGAGAGAAGAGAAAGAGAGATGGTGAGATGGATAAGTATGTCGCCATATCTATTACTAGAGAGAGAATACAAAATGGAGAAAGGAAAATAAACATCCACACGCACGCAAGCACACACACTCGCCTTGTGTGCAGAGGGTATTTATACTCGATCCTAAAAGAGGGGACGAGTAGGGTATGTTAGGAAATATTGTAAAGTACTGCTGGCAGATAACGAAGTACTGTTAGTGATATTAAAGTACTGTTCATTATGTTAAAGTACTGTTAGTTATTGAAAAGTACTGTTAGCAATATCAAAAGTACTGCTTATAACAGTTATAGAGTTTTAGGAAGATTGTACCTAGGAGAAGATATCCATGACTATATTGTATTAGGATAATATAGCCATGGCAGGTTGTAAGCCTAATAGGTTAATTCTTGATGCCTATAAAAGTACCCCTTGGAAGTCATAGTTAGGTACAAGTACGGTCTTAAGAAGAATGTTGTAAACGATATAGTATTATTATTGTTAGGAATCTGCAAAGTATAGGCATGTTCTCGTGTGATGAATAAAAGTAATCTTATTAATTATTGTTTTTGTGTTTCTTCTTAATAATATCAATTAGATTCCCACATATTTGATTGTATTCAGTGTTTTTCCCCCCCCCCCCCCACGTTTTCATAGTTATGTATCATTTGATTTATTCAAGGTAGCTAATATCCTTTACAATCAAAAGTATCCAACATATTAAGTACATACAGGACGATGTACTCAAATATGGTGAACCTTTAGCTAGTAAAAGGATATTACTACCTTGAATAAATCTAAGATAATAACTATGAAACACTGACACAAGATACTATCTAACTACACGATGCAAAGTACATTGTATGATTATACACGCTGAAATGACTAGTCCAGACACACTTTTCGAACAAAAAAAGTTTTGATCCAAACACGCTTTTCGAACCAAAAATGTTTTGATCCAAACATACTTTTTGAACCAAAATAAGCACAAAAACTCACACTAAATCATCCTGTGGCTGTCTAATTGTTATTGTGCTAAATCACACGCTAGGCTACTTATTACTAATAAGCACAAGAATAAGCTAGAAAGAAGATGGAGAGAAGAGAAAGAGAGATGGTGAGATGGATAAGTATGTCGCCATATCTATTACTAGAGAGAGAATACAAAATGGAGAAAGGAAAATAAACATCCACACGCACGCACGCACACACACTCGCCTTGTGTGCAGAGGGTATTTATACTCGATCCTAAAAGAGGGGACGAGTAGGGTAAGAAAGAAATGGGTCGGACTTGGTCTTTGTGACGGGCTAAGCCCGTACACGATTAGATTAAAAGCCCAAGTGCGTTCAATAATACAAAGTTCGTAAACGTGAATAACTGGCACTTTATAAGATAAGCATTCTTAACAGAACTTACATTACTTTAAAAAGCACCCTTAGAGTTCAAGATACGGTAATCCATATGGCTCGTTATGGCCCTATGGTGCCGCTGTATGGCACGACACTACACCCCACCTTACGTTATCCATCTTAGCGTCGTCGGCACTAGCCAGGCCATTCGATATTTTCTTTTTATTTTTTGTTTTTTTACATATGCAGCGGTCGAGTTTTGAAGAATTAATATAGAGGGACGTTGGAAATGAAGGAACAAGTCGTTTAAAAAACCATTTAACCCACTTTTTAACCTTTAAAATTCCTAAAAATACGTTTTAAACCATTAATTTTTAACGTAAACTTCCAATAAAAAATCTCAACAATACTTATCTTTATTTCCTTCAAACAAATGTTTTGGATCCCAACTATGATCATTACAAAGTTGACTTTTAAGACGATCTGACTAAGTATACACGGTTTTTTCAAGCTTATGAACAATTTCAAGCTATGGGTAATCATCAAGCCGAGTGTTCGAGCCCTTACACAAGGACATTGATACCACATGAACGAGGGGGTGGAAAACAACGACTTTTGGAAGATTATTTTGGCGACAAAAACAATCCACCTAAATACCAAGATAGGAATTTTAGACGAATGTATCGTATGAGTTCAAAACATTTTTTACATATAGTCAATGAAATTACCAATTACAATGTTGAACCTCTTCTTGAACACTTTGCTTTTTTTAAATAACGATTGGATTGTAAGGGTCGTTTAAGTTTTAGCGGTCTTATGAAATGCACATTGGTGATACGCTAATTGACATACGACACAAAACCTGATGCATTTGACGAGTAATTACAAATTGGTGAACATTGTTTACGTGATTGATTACAAAACTTCACTAAATGCATATATACTTTACACTTAGAGGAGTATTTAAGAACACCCGATTTTGATGACATAGGCTACCGGGAATGCTCAAAGCATTGATTGTATGCATTGGGAGTGGGTAAAATGTCTGAAGGCATTACACGGGCAATTCAAAAGGCGTGATCATAAATAACCGACTCTAATGCTTGAAGTCGTTGCATCATATGATTTGTGGATTTGGCATACATATTTGGTGTTGCGGGGGCAAATAATGATCTTAATGCTCTATATACTTCAAACAAATTTGATGACCTTATTGACGATATTGCCTCGGAAGCTCCATTTGTAGTAAATGAGAAAAACATACGTAAAAGGTTTCTATTTAGCGGATGAAATTTATCCTC
The DNA here is from genome assembly GCA_026074375.1 of Tanacetum coccineum. Lineage (NCBI taxonomy): Eukaryota > Viridiplantae > Streptophyta > Magnoliopsida > Asterales > Asteraceae > Tanacetum > Tanacetum coccineum. The sequence continues at coordinate 29,693 of BQNB010035522.1, forward strand.
AATGAGCTACGTTTGTCAAAAAAAATCTATTTAAAAGGATGAAAAAACAATGAAGTTTAAAAGAGTTCAAGAAAGTGCAAGAAAAGATATCGAGCGAGCTTTTGGAATCCCTAAAGGTCGTTGGTGGAATTGTACAACACCCGCACATGCTTACCAAATTGACTCACTATGAAGAAATCATGTATTGTTGCATCATATTACATAACATGATATTAAAAGATCAAGAATTCACGATTAGTAAGTTTAGCGAATTGTATGTTTCTCCACAACTGAATTTTGCAACGTACTTGAGTCGAAAGATGCGAAATTAATCGAATAAAAAAACAAAGAACTTTGAGATAGGAAAGTACATAACGACCTTCGACAAGATATTGTGAAGTATCTATAGAACTTTAATCACTAACTTGTATTTCTTCAATCGATAATAGTGTTTCGCTCTTTAATTTAAATGAAATTGTGTTTTATTAAATATATGAAAAAATAACTTGAGTGATGAAAAAGTTAATTTTGATTAAGTTATTGACGCAGAACAAAAAAAAAAAAAAAAAAAAAGAAAAACATAAAAAAAAAAAAAAAAAAAAAAAAAATATAAAAAAAAATAAATAAAAATAAATAAAAAAAAAAAAAAAAAAAAAAAAAAATAAGGGGAAAAAAAAAATAAAATAAAAAAAAATATAATAAAAAAGAGAAAAAAAAAAATAAAAAAAAAAAATTAAAAATGAAAAAAAAAAAAAAAAGAGAAAAAAAAAAAAAAAAAAATAAAAAAAAAAAAAAAAAAAACGAAAGCGTGTTATAAACCCTAACTAGGGTTCAAGACGAAACACAAAAAGAATAAAGACTGAAGTCGTGATTTTTATTAATTATCGAATGCCTACACAATAAACTCAAGCCCTATATTTATAAGAAAACTAAACTTGGAGAAAAAGATAACCAGAATTTAATAGAATAAACAAAATATGGAAAGTTAATAAACAAAATATAGAAACAAATAAAAAGTCACGACACAATACGTATACGTGCCAACCAATTTAGATTACACACCAAATAGAGTTGCTCCCAAAAACCAGTAACCTTAGTATGTAATCCTATTGTTTAGCAATAACATTACTTGTTAGGAGTAACATTACTTCTACCACTTGTAATTTCATTCTTCATGTTCCCACGATCTATATGATCTATATATTTCTCTGCTAGCTTGTTAATCATGTCCTCATCATTCCCCCTCTCTTTGAAAAGAACTCGTCCCCGAGTACTTGTCCTCATTCACGTCCTCGGAGTGAAACTCATAAGTATTCGACACATTGAAAGTCTTTGAAATATTCATAGTATTTGGCAAGTCCACCACATAAGTATTATCATTAATCTTTCGAAGTATTTTGTAGGGATCATATTTCTTTGACTATAACTTGCTATAAGTCCAAACCAAAAAACATTCTTTGCGAAGAAACACCATTACCTTATATCCTACTTGGAACAACTTCTTTCGACGATGCTTATCCGCTGCAATTTTATACTTGGCATGTAGTGTGAGCATGGAGCGACGGTGCGGATTCTGGCAAAACCACACCATCCGTCAATAGGCGGTTTTTATAAAGTGAGGATTCCGCATCGCGCGGTTTTTGCGTTTATTAGTTTTGCGGGGATTTGTACCGATTTTAACCCCGCCACCAAGCACCCAACCCCACCCCCCTACACCCCCCCGCACCGCACCACCACTTATAATTTCTAAAAATTAATGTGGATTTTTTGCGGTTAATGGTTTAACAATGTTTTTTTTCGGTATAACAATGCATATGATCAATATAAAACACACACATCACTTTATAGAATATATTGATGATATCACTAAAGCCTTATAACACACATAAAATAATCAATTTGTTGTTATTTTCGATTAAAATAATCAATGTGCGTGCGTGGGTTTTGTCGTGCGGTTTTACCGGAAAACCCAACCGCACCACATTTGAGTTTTTCATTTTTCTTAAAACGATCCACTGTTTTTGCCGTGTGCGGTTTTTGAGTTGCATTTTTTTGCGTTTTTGTTGTTTTGGCGGTGCGGTTTCTGCTCACACCATATTGGCATGTTGCTTCGGTAATGTTGACTCGCAACAACCTCATGAGTATTTTGAACTTCTGCCAATCCATCCTAATGCTTGAACATTATTCCTTGCCCGGTAAATAAACTAACCACGTGCCTTAGAGAAGTCTTGTACACAACCTCAAATGGTAAAAAATCCATGGAACTATGAACCGCACTATTATAAGCAAATTCAGCTTGTGCCAACGACACATCCCAAAGTTTAGGCTTTTCCCCACGCAAGAAACGTATCATATTCCCCAATGTGCGATTAACTACTTCAGTTTGATCGTCTGTTTGAGGATGAGCGGTACTATTAAATTTCAAAGATGTACTCAATCGTCTCCAAAGTGTCAACAAAAAATGAGCAATAAACTTACTATCCTGATCCGAAGTAATGGACTTTGGAACTCCATGCAAATGAACCACCTCTTGAAAGAACAACCTCGCAATATGTGCCGCATCCGAAGTCTTCTTACAGGGAATGAAATGCGCCATCTTGGAAAACCTGTCAACAACAACAAACACATAATCGACTCCCCGTTGAGTGCGAGGAAGCCCAAGCACAAAATCTATCGAATATCGACCCAAGGAGTCTCAGCTACGGGCAACGGCATATAAAGACCTGTATTTTGTGCTTTATCCTTTATTTCTTGACACACGATACATCTCTTCACGAAAGCTCCAACATCCCTTTTTAATTTAGGCTAATAAAATCGAATTTCTACACTAGCAATTGTCTTATCTCGACCTAAATGAGCACACAATCCTCTCGCATGTACCTCCTTAATCAATTGACTCCTAAGGAATGTGTTAGGAATACACAAATGATTACCTTTAATAAATAACCGTCAAGTAAAATAAACTCACCCTGAAGTTGCTTGGTTTCGAGCTCCATCCAAATGTTACCAAAATCTTCATCATTTTTGTACAACTCTTTAATTGAATCAAAACCCAAAACCTCGTTACTAATGGACACCAATAAAGTGGTCTTTCTACTCAAATCAATTTGGTGTTGAATATTCCTCAATGGTGGCAAAGCGTCTTGTGTATCACAATCTTGCCAAATTCAGCTAGTAAGGAGTTAATTACCGCCGGTATTGCATTCTTCATGACATCATCAACGCCTTTCACCACTAAAGCATAAAAAACTCTTGTCTCCTTCCTTTAAGCTTGAAACTCCTTTTGGTGAAGCCACCAAAGTTACCAAAGTCTTGTTCTCTAATTTCATCTTAGGAGAAATGACACTTAAAGGTAACATAGCAATAGTTTTTCCGCTCCATTTAAACAAATACATATTTGATTTACCTTGGTGTGTAGCGTCCATATCATGTTTCCATGGTCTTCCTAATTATACATGACTTGCCTCGATACCAAAAATATCACAAGTAACAAAATGCTTCCCAATAGCAAGAGGAACCTTACATATCTCGGTCACCTTAAGTGCCGGAACCTTCTTGATCCACCCAATCTGATAAGGACTATGATGGGGTTTGGTGGGAAGCTTAAAAGCTTTAACCAAAGCATTAGACACTAAATTTTCGCAACTCCCTCCATCAATAATAATAGAACAAATATTTTCCTTAACCAAGCATTTAGTTTGAAAGATTTTATTTCTTTGTGAAGAGTCACCAACCTTAGGCGAACACAAAGTTCGTTGAACGACATATGTAACTTGTTCCGCCTCCCCGTCTAAAGGCTCGACATACTCTAACTCATCTTCTTCTTGAAACGCACCCGCCACTTTATTATTTCTAACCTCGGTCAATGTCGGTGAAGACCAATTCCGAACCGCATTGGCCTTGGTTTCGTCAACATGAATCCCCCTCACTTGGAAAGAACTCACCCTCGAGTTCTCAATATTAAGGGTTTCATCAACATCGAAAACCTCACGACGAACCTTATCTTCAATAGATTTGGGCTTCACATCCACTCGAAAACCTTCATATTTTTTAACACGTGTGCTCCCTATCAACGACCCAAAACATCGGATTATGTGCTCCCTATCAACGACCCCCAAGTTTTCAATTGTAATAAAAATTGCTTCTTTGTTTGCCATTGAAAACTTAATTTGATTTTTCATACTCATCTTTAAAATTAACCCATAATCTAAACTACGAATTTTTTAATTCTGGACGCATTCGAAATCCGTTTTTAGCTCACAAATAAAACCCTTCACATCATCATCATCTTTAAAACCCATAATTTTTTCACAAGTCTTTAAAGTACCAACTTTATTTGTTGTTTCAAATAATAAAGTTGAAAATTTGTCATCATGTTGTTTATAATTTTTAAGGTTTTGGATTTTCTCAATGTGTTCATCAAGAACCTCGGCCTTTACAATATTTTCTTCAACTTTAACCTCGGGTTTTGGTAATTGTGGTGTTACTTTGGGTGTAACCATAGCGATTCTTCTTCCTTCCCATGAGAAAAGGTATAATTTTTTTTAAAATCACACTTGCCATTAACCTCACATCGCCAAGGTCTTCCCAATAATATATGGCACTCATCAATACCATCCACAATACAAAGTACTTCTACTTTATAAGACGTTTCTATGGTCATAGGAACCCTACAAACTTGGTAACCTTTAGTTGGACAAATCTCCATTGGTAACTTTAGGAAATCTACCAATTTTCTTGAAACCAAATTATTTATGCTACAACTATCAATAATTAAAGAACATAACGAATTGTTGATTAGAATTTTTGAACGAAAAATCTAGGTTGTAAGTACTCGATCCTCCTTCTGTTCCCCCTCCTATTCTTTAATTATTCCATTATTGAATGGGGATCGGTTGCTTGCACAATTGCCTTTAAAATTGCCTATGGTTGAATGAATTCTTCGACCTTCGTGTTTGCTACCCTCGTGATTCTTGTGGATTAATGCCCCACCTACGATCACAGAACGTAGTTCTTGTTACCATGTGTAATACATCTTCAGTTCTTTCATGATTTGTTTGGGTAAAACCTAGGATCCAGGGACTCTCTAGACCATACCCACCAAACAGTAAAAGGTTTTTTGGATCTTCTAAATCAGTCACCATCTAGGATACTAACAAGCTCTAGATACCAATTGACGCGGAACGGAAGCGTGCTATAAACCCTAACTAGGGTTCAAGACGAAACACAAAGAGAATAAAGACCGAAGTCATGATTTTTATTCATTATCGAATGCCTACATGTTAGGTTCAAGAAAAGTGTTTATTATTATATGAATTGGTCTATGTATAGTTTTGATTAGTTTTATAGCTTTATTAGTAATTATGATGTAATAAAGTCTATCTTGGTCAAAGTTAAGTAATGTTGACCAAGGTTTGACTAAAGTTAGAAAAATAGAATAAGATAAGCAATAAGTATAAATACCCATCTAGGAGGAGTATTTATACAAGTCTTTACATTTGTTGTAATTCACTTCTCCTCCATATTTCTAATTTTCCTTTGAAATGAAAATTTAGAAAATGATGAAAAATACTCTCTAGCTACTCTCTTTTATTCTTATAACTTTCGTATGATCACTACTATGCAAACATGACATATAACAAGTGGTATCTATCGCCGGGAGAGATCTAGTGTGTGTTTCGTGAATCCAATCGAGCTTAACCGTGTGAAATTTTGATCTACCAAGCATTCCGAGGGATTAAACAGTATGTTTTCTTATATTAGATTATATTGATGAGTTTTTTTTTATCTTAAAACGCATAATAATAGCTTTTGTAATCATCAAATTGTAGGTTTAATATCTAGATTACGAACAATACGTGTTTTAGATTGAATTTGATCGAAAAATAGACGTTTGATAGCTTTCGTAAGCAAGAAATAGGTTTTGGTAACTGTTTTTAGGCGGGAAAATAGCTTTCGTATTTCAGTTTTGAGCTTTCGTATTGTAGTTTTGGTTTCGTAACTGTCATACGTAAGTGATTTCTTAGCTTTCGTAACGTTGTTAAACTTTCGTAACATTTACAATAGCTTTCGTAACATAGAATTTTATCAATTTGGAAAAGATAAGATTGAGATTATCAATTAAAAATGCTTAAAATCATATTGATAGAGTTTTTATAGGTTTTGTAGCTAAGAATTTACGAAAGTAAGGAATTTCTTGTATTTTACGAAAGTAGAGGTAATTTGGGATTTACGAAAGGAGGTTTCGTAGATTTGAGCTTTCGGTAACCGTTAGGTTTCGTAAACAGTGGAAGCTTTTATAGAATTGTGGTTTCATAATCAAGAGGTTGCGTATCAGATACTTGGTTTTGGTTTCGTACTTCCAGCTTACGTATCAAAGGTTTCGTAACACAGTTCATAACTGAGGGTTTCGTAACGAAGGTTTTGTATTACAGTTGAGGTTTCGTAAGACTTGGTTTCGTAACAAGAGGTTTTATAACATTGGTTTCATAATTGGAAGGTTTTGTATCTCATTGGAAAAGGTTTCGTAACACAGTTTTGGGGTTTCATAAACTGTTTCAGAGGTTTCGTAACACAGTTACTGGGTTTCGTAATACAGTTTCAAAGGTTTCGTAACATGGTTGGTGGGTTTTGTAACACTGTTTCATAGGTTTCGTATCTCATACTTTCGGTTTTGTAACACTGTTTAAGAGGTTTCGTATCTTTTAATTTTAGATAATTAAGCTTTCGTAACAAGGCTTAAGTGTTACTTAGACTTTCGTAACAAATCAAGGTTTAGTTTCTTCATGGTTACTTCATTGTAATATAAGACAAGGTTGTAATTGCTCGTTAACTTCACGATTACAAGACTTTATCTCCAAAACGATCCAAGTTTGCATTGTAAACATTTGATACAACATGTCTACTTCAAATCAACAAACTCTAGCAGATTCGGGAGCTAATGATAGACCTCCAATGCTTGAAAGAGGGAATTATATTCCATGGGAAAGTAGATTCAGAAGGTTGTGGATAATAAACTTGAAGAAGGGGAACGGATGTGGCACTTAATTCAAAATGGACCTTATGTGAGGCCAATGATTCCTGATCCAAACGGTGTTGTGAACGTAAACGGTACTGTAAAACAAGTAATTGAACCATTGTCCAAAATGGCCGAGGGTAACAAGAAGCAATACATTGCTGATGTGAAAGTCATGAATTATCTCCTTCAAGCAATACCAAATGATGTATACAATTCAGTGGATGCATGAAAGAATGCTAAGGAAATGTGTGAACGAATTAAAAGGTTGATGTTTGGTTCTGATGTTACTAGCCATGTGAGACACTCACGTCTTATGGATAAGTTTGACAAATTTGCAGCAAAAGAAGAAGAATCATTAGAATTTGTGTATGAAAGATTGACAACGCTTGTAAATATTATGGATCGTAATAATGTTCATCCTATTTAAGTGTCAATCAACACTAAGTTTCTCAATTGTTTACAACCAGAATGGAGCAAATATGTCACCATGGTTCGTCACAATCAAACTGGGGAGACAGTTTCTTATGATATGTTGTATGATTCTTTAGTACAATTCGAACCACATGTTCTAGCATCCAAAGCAAGGAAAGCTACCAAGAATCATGATCCATTAGCCCTTATTGCTCAATCAAATGCTTCTTCATCACAATCTCATGCAACTTCTTCTTATTCACCACAACCGTACTATGTCACACATCCTTCATCAGTTGTTGACTATGAAGATGAATACCAAGGGGAGTTATAAGGGGATTCTCAAGAGGATAAGCTTACAACTGCCATGATGTTATTAGCTCGAGTAATCACTCAAAAGTTCTCCACACCTACAAATAATCGTCTTCGTACTTCATCAAACACAAGGAATCAAGCTGTGATTCAGGATGGCCGAGTTGACATACAAACCAAGAATGCAGGTTATGGTGGCAATGGTAATAGGAATGCAGGGAGACAAAGCACATATCAAGCGTTTAATGCATGTAATGAAAATGATGACAGCAATCAGATTGTTCCGCGTGTTCCATGAACTGAGTCAACTTCGGGAAAGGCAAATGTTCAGTGTTATAACTGCAATGAAAAAGGTCACTATACTCATGATTGTCAAAAACCAAGAGTTTGTGATGCAAAGTATTTCAGAGAACAAATGTTGTTAGCTATGAAAGATGAAGGCGGAAGCAACCTCAACAATGAAGAAAATGTTTTGATGCTTGTCAGCTTGGTAGCTCCAATCGTACCCTCCAATTCCATCTTGAGCAACCAATGGCATTTTTAGTGGGAGTTTCTATTGTCACAGTTCTTCTATTAATCTCTCTTCCTCTATTTTCCTGATTTCTAGAAACTCTACATTCTCTTTCAAAGTGACTATATTTATGACAGTTGTAGCACTCCACTTTAGACCTGTCAAATCTAACTCTTTGACCATTTACATCCAGCTTCCTGCCTATCCACTTGATGAATCTCCTAGCTCTAATTATCAGCATGGCCATTTCCTATTATAAATCCATTTATTCTAGATCATCATGATCAATTTGTTCTAAATCCTCTTGTGCAAGTTGAGGAGAATTAAGCTGACTAGCTAGGAAAGCACAGATCACAACATCACTAAGGTTATCTCCAGATGCAAGATTACTTTGAGTATGAGCAGCACTAACTCCATAAGTAGTGTTATCTGTTTCATTTGTGCTACTATTACTGTTAGTGCTGCTAGAGGACACAAAAGCCACATTTTATTGATTTTGACTTGTACTTGATGATCATGAGATTTCAGGTTTATATATCTTTAAGGTATTTTATAAGTCATCCAAACTGATGGTCTCTATTTCCTGTTTGTTCCTCCAGATCAAAGCATGAGTCTTCCATTCAGATGGAAGACTTCTCAACAGTTTTAAGTTCATGTCCTCTTGTGTAATAACTTCGCCTTGAATCTCTAACTGACTAATAAGTTTTTGCAACTTATCAAAAGTTTGATCCATTGTCTCTGAACTTAATCCTGCAAAGTTCTCATATTATTGCTTGAGAAGAGTTCTCTGAACTTTTTTGGATTCCTTGTTTCCTCCATACCTCTTCTCAATGGCTTCCATGAGCAATTTTGCATCTTTATATGAATGGAACTTCAGTTGATCCTTATTTGGGAGTGCCATCAACAGAGTTCCTCTAGCTTTCATCTCATTCCTCCTGTCTTGTTTTTCTTCTGCAGTAGTAGGTTCATATTCCTACTCAGTTTCTCCAACAGTTCTCTTCAGCACTTTGTTACCATTTTTAATTACTTCCCAGAGGGAGTAATCAGTCATGAGAAAGTATTGTTCTATCCTCATTAACCAGAGATCATATTCCCCTGGGTTGAGGATAGGAAGTCTTGCAGTCAGAGTTGTAGAAGTAGTTCCTGCCTCCATCTTATCACTGAGAATTAGATCTAGTATGTGTTGTTGGTTTCTTCTTATTCAAAGCTTCACAACAAGCTCTGATACCACTTGTTGATCCCAATGAACAGATCTTGAACTCCTTAGCTTGATGTAAGGTTTAGTATCCTTGGATAAATCCAAAGGCACTAAGATTGAAACTTTGAGTGTATGATATAAACTATGCGGAATCTAGTTTATACCACTAAGAAGAATAAAAGTAATATATGTTTGACACACAGAAATATAACCAAAACAATAAGCTCTAATATATTAATACGAACACTCTTTGACAGTGTTAGGGTTTACAACCTTGAAGCTATGAAAAACTATGAAAGACTGATATATCTTGATCTATGCCTTAGGGTTCCTTTTATACACCAAGGAAACCTTAATGGGCTTACAAAACGCGTATAATGATAATGCATATCTATTCCTAATTTAACTCATGCATATCATAATAGCAGTACTAACTATACAAGACTAACAGTACTAACTATACTGGCAGTACTAACAATGTACTGGCAGCACTAACTATTATAGCTAGCAGTACTAATAACTTAGACTATTTTCTTTAAACTTCAACAGCAGCACAATCTTGAACCAGTAATATTAACTTCCAAAACTAACAGTAGTAACTTCAGAAGCCTTCAATTCCCAACAGTGCATATTTTTTTTCTCAAAGAAAAAAAATATTTAAATGAGAAAATATTATAAATGAGTAATATAACGTTTAGATAAATAATTTGCATCATATTTTATAAACGGTGACAATTTATATAATATTCTTTCTTAAAATACCTCATTATTTAATTTCGTTCAAAGCTCTCAAAAATTCCAAATATTCAGAGACGACCATGTTCAGCAACACCTATGTTTTTGCAAAATCTTGTAGCTATTCATGCTTGCAATTCTTATAAATTTCATGTAAGCAACTTAAATACATTATCACCTTAATAATTTATTCGTTTTTGTCTTATCATATATATATAGGACATATGGGCTTATGTAAGTTTAGAAAACATTATAAGCTTATTTTTCGTGGCTTATAAGGTTATGACCTTACATAGGGTATGTTTGACACTAGTAGGAGCTGGAGCGGATCGTTGGAGCGGGTTGCTGGAGCTTATTTTTACATGCTAGTTTAACTAGCATGCCATTTAGTAGCTTATTTTTTGCATGCTCCTTCAAACCGTGTCAGTCAAACGAGACTTATTTTTAATGGTAGCTTATTTTTCTAAAAAAAAATAAGCTTATGCTATGATAAGCTCTGATAAGCTCGCGCGCCAAACATACCCATAAATGACAAGCTTAACTTGGTAACTTTATAAAAGGGTGAGCAAAATCGATCGAAAGTTGAATATAACCGAAAAGCCAAGCTGAAGAGGTCCAACCGAAACAGAACCTACTTTACTCGGTTCGGTTTACGATTTTTATATTTATGATTGGGTTTTGGTTCGGTTCGGGCAAAAACCGAGAAAACACACACATAAACTACTTAAATCAAACCGAAAAGAACCGGTTCGGGTTCGATTTGGCTCGATTCATTTCGTTTCAGTTTTCGGTTCATGTTTTTTTTTTCAAAAATGGTTTTTGATTCATTTCAATTAAGTTATGTTCAGTTTGGTTTTAACTCAATGCTCGGCCCTGTTCAATTTGAAATTCTTGAAAACTTAAATTTTATTTAAAGAAACACACGATTAAAAACTAAATATGAATGCCACAAAAATATAAAAGTTGAATTGAGTATATACATTAATGTAAAAGTTGACTTGATAATACATGAAACAGAAACATAGTTTATTATTAATAGACGAGTACTTATGCATAACAAAATTTATAACGTCTTATAATTATAGTGATATTTTGGTTACGCATAACACTTAATAAAAATATCATTAAACTATATGACGTTATAAAATCTTGTTATTATACACGGCGCTTATTAAACAAAAAAGATTCTGATTTACAACATCTTTAATTAAAAAAATTGAAAACTAAAAGTAAGAATATTCGACAAAGTGGCAAACAAATCATTTCCATGTGCACCAGCTCAATCCTACCTACGCACATTGCATTATAACGTGCAGCCAATCTCCACCCTACACGTGGCACCAATCAACGGCTTAAACAAAATTCAACTCAATTAATCATCTTTCTAATCATAGTTAACAACGACAATCCAGAGTGGTCGTTATCTTTTAAGCTAAAAAAAATCATTAAATAATTAGTTCCTATAGTTTTATAAAATTTATATTCATTTTTTAACTTATGTATCTTTGTTCTTCCCTCCAAACCTATCTCTATATAAACATCATGGTACACATTTATGAAAGTATGAAATAAATAGAGACATTGGAGTTTTGAGTATTTTCTAGTTTTAGAAAAAAGAAAAGAAAATTTCGAAAATGGAAGGCGCGAAAATGAGCTTTGTCATGGCTGTTTTCGTTGTGTTGATGTCTTTGATTCTTCCGACTATCAATGCTCAAGCTCCGGTTCCAGCTCCTGGCCCTTCAAGCGACGGTAAACTTTCTCTCTTACACTCTATATATGTTTAAGCTTATATGTGGCTTATGACCTTAGTTGTTTTTCGGCTTTTTTTATAAGCCCTAAATTTTTCGGCTTATTTTAAAACTTGTGGGTTTATATAAGTTTAATATAATATGACAAACTTATATAAAATCATAAATCTCAAAATAAGCTGGAAAATTGAGACTTATGAAATATTGTTTAAGCTTATATGTAGCTTATGAGCTTATTTGTTGTCCGACTTATATTTTATAAGCCTTAATTTTTCGGCTTATTTTGAGACTTTTATAGGTTTATTATGATATGATAAACTCTTATAAGCTTATAAGTCTCAAATGAGTCAGAAAATTAAGGCTTATAAAATATAAACTGAAATCAAATAAGCTCATAAGCTCACATATAAACTTAAACAAACACTTATTTGTAAAATAAACAAAAATGTGCATTTGGAATTTTTTAAGCTAATATTGGGTATATCTATATAGGGGCAACAATTGATCAAGGAGTGGCTTATGTGCTTATGATGCTTGCTTTGGCCTTGACATACATCATGCACTAGCTCTACTATTCTTTTTTATGTTCCAAACAATTTATTGGGGTTTATTTTGACTAATATTAAAAGTCAAACTTAATTCTTTTGTAATGTAAAGATTCATTGTTTTCATCTCATTTAAGTCATTGATTCAATTCTCAAATGTAACTAGTTAATTATATTTGTACTTGTGATTCTTTTGTAGAGAACATGTTTGCCGTTCGTCATAAATTATGTCGTTTGAACTAAGAGATGGTATATGCTTCTTTGGTAACTTTATATACTCAGTGCACGAGTAGATTACGAACAATTATCACGTACTGAGTAGCGAAAAAAGCACATTCCAAAATGACAGTTGAAACTACACAAAATTTCAGTTGAAACTTAAAAGCGTTGCAATGACATAAACATTGTTTAGTAACAAGCAAGATTACCCGCGCGTTGTTGTGGGGCATTAATTTTTTTTTCGGGTTTATTTTTTCGGTCTCGTGTTTAATAGTTTGTTTCTTTTCTTATATTAAATGACAATCGCGCGTTACTGCGGGGCATTTTTTTTCTTATTGTATTTTGTGCGGATTTATTTTTAATGATATATGGTATAATGCCCGATATAGGGTTTTCTTTTTTTTTTCAATAAAGGGAATATTTTTTTTGGCCCAGACCGATAGAAAGTCGTAAATAGTTAAAAATGAGAGTACGTCCCGTAATTTTTTTTCTTCTTATTTTTAGCCAAAGAAGGAGGGAGGGATTATAAAGTTTTTTTGTTTTTGGGGTTGATGAACAGTAACGGAGCCCTAGCCAAAGAGGAGGGATTATAAAGTTTTTTTTGGGGGGGGCTGATGAACAGTAACCAAGCCCAGACTCAAAGTGAGAGCCCGGCCACTGTTTCACGAGGATGAGTATTATGTTAAATGGGTCGTTTGGGCCTACTTATTTTTTTTAAGTTTGGGCCTGATTATGAGCTTAACAAAACGGATAAAGTTTAGTTCCTTTGACTCATCTAACATTCTAAGAACGTATTTTCATGACTGTTTTCGCATTTATCTTAGCCACTCTCAAATGTGTATCTAGTAACGTTTGAATGCTAGACCTCTTATGATAAGGCCACGGCCAGAAAAGGCCGCACAAAATTTAAAAATCAAAACGTGTCAACCCAATTTGCCAACATGTTACTAGCCTAGTAGCATCTATGGATATAACATGACATCTTCGGATTGGGTTATGCCTATTTTTCAGCTCGACCCGACATGGTTCGTCACACTTGCTAAACATACTAAGGTTATATTTGGTTAGAAGGTATGTGGTATAACTAATACCTTTCATATAACCTACAATTTGATCAGTTCACATGTGTTGAAAAAAATCGGAAAACAAGACCTGAGAAATCGAAACCGATGAAAAGCCAATGGTTCAGTTTTTATAAATTATAAAAGCCGAAGTTTATAGTTCGGTTTGGTATTAGCAAAAACACCAAATCGAATCGAAAAAATACATATATTATCAAAAACTTAGAGTAAATTGCATTTTTGGTCCCTGTGGTTTGGCCAAATTGCTGGTTTGGTCTCAATCCATTCGAAAGTGCAATGGACGTCCTCAATTTGAAGTTTGGGCTGCATGTTTGGTCCCCGACCCCAAAGTTGAATGACCAAAATACCCTTTGTCTTCTTCCCCTTAAATATTTAAATATTTTTTTTTCTTTTAATTTCTTTTCTTTTCATTTATAATTTAAGTGAATAATTTTAGTTTTAATACAAAAACAATCCCACCCATAAATATACCTATCACATCGAATAGTTTGAATGAAATTGAGGATGGTGATGTATTGGTATTGCTTTAATCTGGGAATAAAAGATGGAGTTTATATATGATAAATTTTAAAAGAGAAAACATCAACAAGACACGAGAAAAAATTACTAATTAAAAATTTAAGGAGACGGAGACAAGGAACTGAACATGCAACCAAAACTTTTAAATGAGGACTACTGCTACACTTTCGAAGGGATTAGAATCGAACTTGCAATTTGGTCAAACCACAGGGACCAAAAATGCAATTTACTCAAAAACTTATGTTTCGGTTGCTTCTCTAATATGTCATTTATAACACATAAAAAGTTGGATGATAAAACCGAAAAACCAAACATAAAATAAACCGAAACGAACGATTTCTAAAAGGAAAAAACCAAAAAAGTTTCAGTTCGATATCAGCTTTATCCAAAACTCGAGTCAAATCGAACCGCTCATCCAATCTCGATCTTATAAACACAAAAATGATTACGGCCAAAATGGAAAAAAGGAAAAATAGGAGGATATGTTATGTAACCTTAACATATCTCATGTTTCATATTTACCAGATTGTCTAATTTGATAAAAATCTAGGGCTCGTCCGGTCCGAAAGTCGGATCGAACCGACCAAGACTGGGCCAGACTGAAAATCGATTGTGTTCAAAACACGGGACCGTTGACCGGATCGAAAATTTTCGGTCCATGTACGGATCGGTCTGATCCGATCCCACAAAGCATAATGACTGGTTTGTGTAAAACCGAACTAAAGACTAAATATAAGAGAAACATCGGACCGAGGACCGGACCAAAATATGTTCGATCTCATCCTGTCCTCGGTCTATTATGCTCCGCCCTTTATGAATGTATAAAAACGAAAGTAGGAGGATATGTTATGCAACCTTAACATATCTCATGTTTTATGTTTCATATTTACAGTTGAAATTTCCTTTTGATAAAGTAAAAGTAAAAATGAAAAGGGTTGCAAGGAGTTGGAGAAATATAAACAGCTCTGATGACGAATACTCCCTTCCAACCATCTCCGATTTCCAGCCCCTCGATACCCAAGGTATATATATATATCTATCATTACATTTATATATTTTATTTATTATTATAAATATTATTATTATTATTATTATGTTTTATATATATTGTTTTGGAATGTGGGAACAGAACAGGAGGAGCTGGTTAGATCACTTGAAAGATCCCAAGCTCAACAATCTCGCTTCTGGAGGGTATTTTTGTCTTTTCTCTTTCATTTATAGGGCTGTTTGGGTTAGCTTATTTTATGGGCTTATCAGCTTATCAAGATTTGGAAAACCCAATTAAGCTCATTTTTAATAGATTATGGACTTGAGCCACAGGCTCAAGGTGATAAGCACTTTATAAGCTGAAAAATGTGAGCTTTATCGGCTTTTCCAAATCTCAATAAGCTCATGGGGTGTTTGTTTCGGCTTATATGTGGGCTTATCAGCTTATTTCATTTCCGCTTATATAAGCCCATAAGTCTCAATATAAGCCAGAAAATTGAGGCTTATGTTATATAAGGCGAGACTCACACCCCTCATAGTCCACATAAAATAAGCTAATCCAAACCAGGGTGTTTGTTTCGGCTTATATAGCCAGCTTATGGCTTATTTTGTTTTAGGCTTATGTTTCATTAGCTCACTTTGTGTAGCTTATTTCACTTTCCGGCTTATGTAAGTTCATTATGACATAATGAACTTATATAAGCCGGAATGTTTCAAAGTAAACATAAGCCCACCAAAACCAAATAAAACAAGTAGATGAGCGTTTTCAACAAGCAATCCCCAACACCCCATAGAACTATAAAAGAGGATAAAGTCTGATACTTTATGTTGGGGGGTTTTATTCTGTTTAATTTCGGGTCGGTTTTTGAATAGAAGCCATTGTATTGTTGTGTGTTCAGTTTGAGTTCTAAGTTGTTTGGCTTGATTTGAAATTAGCATGTAGTAACGCTTTTATGCCAATTTAAAACCATTGTACTGGTAGTCCCAGTTTTATTTTAAAGATGATGAATGTTATTGGTACTTGGATTTTACCAATTTTGATCAAAAATGTTGATCTGTTTTTGTCCGATTCGAAATGTAAAAAACATGTTTTGGGGATAACCCCACTCTTAGTATCTTGTCCTTGTAAGATTGGATTATTTGGATATAAATATTTTAGTAAAAGAAATTTTTTTTCTACATGTCTTTTTTGGTGTTGAAATTTGGATTTGTATATTATGCGTTTTATGTTTTTCTTGTAGGCATGGTGTTTGGCGGGGATTGCTTTTCTGCTTTGTGGGGCGTTTCTTCATTTTTCCTCCATTTAATGGTCAACAAACAATGGCCATTGGGGAATATCGGGTATGTTATATCATCAAACGTTTCTACTATGGCCATAATACGGAGTCCTCCATCTGTTTAGGGCTTTTTTTGTTCAATTAAACTGTAGTTATTGGCAGCGGGGACTGGGAATTGTATTAATGAATGTTTTAGGGCCCAGGTAATGTTTTTATTCTATGGACAGCGTTATTCCACGCATTACTTCAAGGATGAGATTTTGGGGGGTTGGGGGGAATCGTGGGGGACTGTGATTGCTGGCAGGTTCAGGATCACCTCGGGTATTTTACCAATGCTGCTATCTTTTTTTTCCCTCTGTTGATCTGCATTAGCCACAAACTCTATAAAAATCTGGGACCCCTTTCTTTTTATTATCACGTATTAATTGATATTATTCCGTAATTTGCGTTTTTTGCTCTCCTTTATTTGGTTGTGCTGTAGTTGTTACCTTTTGGGGGGGACCATTACTCCACTTTGTACCTTTTCCGCTTCCCAAAAAGGTAAATCTTTTAGACAATCTTTGTGGAGTAAATTGCAAAAATCCATCTTCCTTAAGGGTTTAAGGCCCAAATTGCATATTTCGTCCCAAAAATAGTTTGAAAGTTGCATAAATTAGTGTCCCAAAAATCAAAAACTATTTGCAAAAATAATCGTCCACCTGGTTACTACGAAAAACATGCAATTTGGGGCTTTAAAATTTAGGGGCGAAACCATGCAATTTGGATAAACTATGTGGGGGGTCGATTTTTTGCACTTTCAAACTTATTTTTGGGGACGGAAATGTGCCAATTTTGGCTAAAAATATCCTTTGGGGACGATTTTTTGCAAATTTACTTGAAAACCTGTTAGGGAATATTTACTAACCATTACCATTTGTATGTACAGAAAGGTTACTAGTTAACATTATTTTCCCACACATTCTCGGGTATAAAACAATTTGCTGTATTATTCACATTCTGCCTTTTCTATCATACCTTGAAATCTGTCTTATGGTGTGAATATGACCAAAAATAGTATTTGAAGTTTTCAATAATTGCAACCAGTATATTGCCTTATAACTTTCTGCGACACAATTCACAGACTGGGTGGCTGTTCTAGTGTGTTTGATGGCCATTGCTGGCTTGCTTCGTAGCTCAAGATCTCGTAGACAATGGCTTTGGGTTTCTTGCTGCTCTGGTGTTTTGCTAGCTGTTTTCTGGTTATATAATATGCTCAAGTAAGAAAGCCATACATATTAGTTTACGTGCATGCAAAGATTTGCACTCTTTATACCATCTTAAACTACACAATGACTATATAAGAATGGGTCAACATGAGTAATCATTAGTGCAGATCAGAATGGGTCAGTCTGTTTCTCGACCCTTGATGGCTCGATGTCTCAGATGCATTTGTTGTTTGCAGGTTGCCCAAGTTCCGATGGGATGTTATTTGGCTCCCTCTTGGTCCCTTAAGGTACCAAATTTTCTTATCTTATGCTTATCTTCCCTGTGTTCACTTGATTGTAAACCTTACAGTAAAATTGTCAATCCTGTTGCAGTGGAGCCGGGTTTTGTCTCTACGTGGACACTCTTCTGAATGAATCATCCGAGGAAGTTAAACAACTTAGAAATTACATGTATGCTTACAAGGCCCGTTGACCAAGAATACAAACTATGATAAAGACGATTCTCTGTTGACATCGTTGCAAGGTAGCCGACCCAAAATTTGTCAAATTCCTGTGATCTAAGCACTGTTCCATGGGATTTGCGAAGCAGTAAAGAATGTGAAATTAGTTTGAAAGACACGATTGTGTACATTAGATGGAGGGATGAAGAATGTGATTTTGCTCAGGGGACTTGCATAAATAAATATCGGACTTATTTTCGTTTCTTGTTTCTTAAAGTGAACATGTACTTATTTTTTTCTAGTAGCACTTGTGCTGATTTATATAACAAGAATTTGAGCTAAGAAGGCAATGAACTCATGTTTACAACAAAGACTTAGGGCGTGTTTGTTTCATTAAGATATTTTAGGTTGGAATGTGATTACCACATCTTACTGGTAAGAGTTGGTTATAAAGTCTGAATGTGAATGAAATAACGTTGTTTGTTTATAATTGTTTGAATGTTTTAATTTTTCTTTTTTCAAATATAATTATTAAACCATATTATCAATTTATTTTTCAATAATTCTTTTTTAGCCTAAAATTTTTAGCCCAAAATATAAGATGCTATCCAATTTATTTTTAAATCTTACTGGACCAACTAATGGTTTTGAACCCCTAAACTACAAAAGCCCACTTGTAACCCATTAACCTACATGTATCACTACAACCGTAACCCTAAACTCTCATTTCACACATGCAGCCACAACTTCACAACTTTAGTTGCAGCAACTAAGATCAAAAACTATTATTTCTTTGTCTTCTCTTGTTATAAACAAAACACAAACTTAAAGCACCTTTCTATAAAACAAGGCTAATCACAACCCTTTTGCATCTTCTTGTTGTTTGTTTTGGATTAATAGATCATGGACTATGCTTTCGTAGTTGTTGTATCTAAGATCGATGATGGGTATAGAGGGTTAAGAGGTAATAGATATTACAACCACATCTTGTTGAGTAAGATGTTGAGCCTCTTACAGCGTTTGATTCGTAAAGAAAAAACAAACACCCTATTGACTGACTGCATGTGATCGGGCAAGATGTCAGACGCCGTTCAGATTTTTTTGACAAAACAAACTCAGCCTTAAACTCCAGTAGATCAACATATGCATTCTTCAGGCAAGCTTCTACTTATTATATTATATGTTGAATATTTATGTCATTTTATAGTACTAGTTATAATACCCCGTGCACGGTTTAACATAAAATTTTGATTACTTATTAATAATTTGTTTGTGAGGTTTGATTTAAATTGCATAGAATTATATCGTACATAGTTATTATCACATCATTGTCCTTCTTAGTTTTGATAATAATTTTTTGTTATTTCCATTAGACCTTAATCTTTGTAAAATTACTCCCATCTTTTCTATGTTTTTTTCTTTATGTTTTTGACACTTATACTTTTATGTTTAATTCTTTTTTTTCACTATATAAAAACGTGGAGTGATTTTTTTTTGCCAATTTTAGAAATATTTTGACTTTTCTAATTAAAAATAATTTAAAAAACCTTAAAAAGAAATTCTAATTAAAAAATATATTACTAAATTTAGTATGATTTGATTTTTTTGAAATACGAATATCCTATTTGACGTTTTCCTTTACTATGTAAAATGTAAAAGATTTGACAATTCAATACTACGGCTACACTTAAATTATCAAACATTTTTTATGAAACATGAAGCTAAACTTTGCAACTTTAACTACTATGTACCAACTTAGAGTTAGAATTGTTAGTTTATAGCTAACATCTTACATTTAATTTTATCAAACATCTTTTTCTGCAAGTTCTCTTAAGCATAGATCCCCGTGAGCTCTGGTTCTTGTGTCATCTCCACATCCATCATTATCATCTCCGTCGTCACCCTTCTTTCTTTCCTTATTAACTCTCTTAAACTCTTCCTTATTAGCTTTGATCACAAACCTCCATATTATTTCATTCTTTTACTCCATAATCATGGTATATATCAGTTTAAAATTTCAGAATTTATTACATCAACTACATTTATCGACGAGATCATCCGTGAACGTGGTGACTATTACTACTCAGAAGATAGAATCAAGTAACCTAAAGATAGAATCAAGTACTTAAGCTACCAGCAGATAAAATGTACTTAAGCTACCAGAAGATAAGAGATAAAATCTGTTGATCCCTTCTTGACAGATCTTACTTAGCTTATTAAAGCTTAGTTGTGTTGGATATATTCAAAACAACTATAATAGAAACTAAGATTAAGAATATCACAAACTATGCGGAATTTAGTTTGCAATACTAAGAAGAACAATGAAACAGTAAACATGATCTTTACTAAACTTTCAATATATTGAATACTATTTGAGTTACAAAATAGCTATGAATACTAACTATGATTGCTATGCAAAACTATGAAAAACTAATATCTAGATCTATGTCGTAGGGTTCTTTTTATACTCCAAGGAAACCCTAATGAGCTTACAAAACACGTATACTAATCAATGCATATCTATTCCTAATATATCTCATGCATATCTATTCCTAATATATCTCATGCATATCTATTCCTAATATATCTCATGCATATCTCTTTAGCAGTACTAACTATTATAACTAACAATATTAATAAACTAGCAGTACTAACATTTTGTACCGGCAGTACTAACTATAACATTAGCAGTACTAACTAAGATTGACAGTACTAACTCTTTCCTTGGCAGTAGTAAGTGAGATAAGCTTAATTCCCAACAATCATCTCCTAAACTTGTGATTGTCATTCAAATTTACAAGTTTCTCTGAATTAAACTATCTGTGCTGAGATGATGCTTTCAAACACCTTATTGTCTTGATCTGTTTGCCAGTATGAAGATTATTCTTAAAAGCTCATTTGTCATCTCTGAAGATTGTTCTACT